>VSMD01115299.1:0-33785 GCA_008750895.1 Mirza zaza | reverse complement strand
CAGACAGGCTCCCTCTGTGCTCCCCACCCTGGGCTCTGACCCCATAGAACGTCCCCAGGACTCAGAGCTGGGCACAACAGGCTTGAAGGGCAAAGGACCCAGAGTCCTTCAGAGAGAAGAGTTAGGTCAGAATTGTCCGGGACCAGTAACCCCCGGGAGAGTCTAAACCTCAGGTCATGTGCTCAGGGGACAGACAAGTCCTCCAAGGCCCCGTCCGGATGGCAGCAGCAGCCAGAGGACGTAGACGGTCAGCTGTCTGGGAGGGAGGCCAAGGCCCAGGGAGGGCTCAGGACAGGGACGGGCAGGCCCAGGCTCTGGGGTTCCCAGGACAGACAAGGAGATTCTGAAGACAGCCTGACCTACCTCCTGATGTAGACCCTCCACCCCCAGCCCCTGCCCCAGGTGCCCTGACCTGGGCTTGGTGACCAGAGTGACTCCTCACACCCTGGGGTCAGGGGCTCCCACAGTGGACTCTCAGCATCTGGCATCCTATCCCTCCCCACCTCACAGGTCAGCCCAAGGCCGCCCCCTCGGTCACTCTGTTCCCGCCCTCCTCTGAGGAGCTCCAAGCCAACAAGGCCACACTGGTGTGTCTGATCAGTGACTTCTACCCGGGCGCCGTCACCGTGGCCTGGAAGGCAGACGGCAGCGCCGTCACCCAGGGCGTGGAGACCACCCAGCCCTCCAAACAGACCAACGGCAAGTACGCGGCCAGCAGCTACCTGAGCCTGTCCCCCGACCAGTGGAAAGCTCGCAACAAGTACAGCTGCCAGGTCACGCACGAAGGCAGCACCGTGGAGAAGACAGTGGCCCCTGCAGAGTGTGCTTAGGCCCCGGCCCCACCGCCCTCGGGGCCTGGAGCTGCAGGGGTCCGGGGGAGGGGCCTCCCCTCCCTCCCAGCTCATCCCCGCCCCTGCCCTGCACCCCATGAACCCTCAATAAATATCCTCGTTGTCTATCAGAAATCCTGCTCCATCTCTTTACTTCTCCGCTCATGTTTTATTTCTAGCCTCCTCCTGGGTTCTCAGTGGGGTTTGGGCCATGACAGCATCCAGGGGGAAAGTAGACAAGGGTAGAGGCTCTCAGTCTCCCCCGGGGCTCTACCCAGCAGTTCCTCCCTCACGCACACCCCCCTCGCACACCTCCCCTCTCTGCCTTGGAGCCCCCAGCCTGGCGCCAGCTCATGCAGGTAGGTGTCTCACACTCCCGATTCCTCCTCTCAGTGCAGACGTTCTCGAGCACCATCCTGCATGGCTAGTGCCCCTGGTGTCTGTCCACGTCACTGTCTGAAGGGTCGCTGCTCAGGGCCACGGCAGTCACGGGTGAGAGCCCATGGCCCTGAGGTCCCACCCTAACGCCCAATCACCAGGGACCCGGGTGAGTTTCCTGGGACCTGTTAACCTTGATCTCCTGCAGGAAGCTATTCCTCAACCGACACAGTCCCTGCCCAGGGGGAAGGTAGAGGGGTCCTGTGAGAGGGACAGGGGAGTCACCTGACAGGAATGAGAAGAAATAAGAAACTTTTTTTTTAATGTTTTTTATTAAGATTTCAGAATGTGATACTGAAGAGAGTGAAAACAAGCAAAAAAAAATACATTCTATGTCTGTGCATTTAAATTAACTTTTCATTTTAGGACAGTTGTAGATTGAGAGAAAAATTGTGATTACAGTACAGAGAATTCCCATGTAAAATTCTGTATTATTGGCATCTTACATTAATATAGTCTATTTTTTACAATTAATGAGCCAATATGATACATTATCATTAACTGAAGTCCATACTTTTCCAAAATTCTTTAGTTTTTGCTAAGTGTACTTTCCCTGTTCCAGGGCCCATCCTGCATATCACATGGCATTTAGTGGTCGTGTGCCTACGCCTCTCTTGATTGTGACAGATCCTCAGACTTTTCACATTTTTCATGTTTTCCAGAGTTTGAAAAATACTATCCAGGTATTTTTTAGGGTGTTCCCTCGATTGGGATTTTTCTGATACTTTCCTCGTGATTATACTGTTTATGAGCATTTGGGAGGAATATCACAGTAGGGAATTGCCATTCTCATCATGCATGAAAAGATCTTCCCTTTTGGTTGGCAAAATTGGGCATGTTTCTCCACCACTCGATGCATTAGTTTCCTCACCTTCAGAATCCCAGGTTTCCATGAGGGGGGTCCCAGGTGCTCCGCCGGTGGCTGCGGCAGACACAACAGGGAAAGAGACCCCAAATCATGGCAACAGTCTCAAGAGGAACAGAAGTTGAAATTCTTCATTGCACAAAGGGGAGCATTCAGGAGAGTGTTTGCCGTGGGAGGGGTCTATAGTTGTGCTGTCGCCTGCAGGCCATCAGAGGGTTTGGAAAATGACACATACGGTGCTTCTCTCGGACTTGCACAATACATATTAGCAACATAAGTGCACTGACAAGTCCTATTGTGGTGAAATACTTTAACACGAGGAAACCCAGCTTTTCCCAAATCATGTGGATCTCCTTGTCCACATATAGAAGACCCATGATACTCTGAAGGATTCCCCTGCTCCATGGATCCAGTTTGGGGAATGTGGTGTGAGGTTGGTACATATGAGGGGGAGGTGCCTGTGTGGGATGCGATGAGTGATGGGCCATGGTTGGGTTCAAGGTCACCACTAGCATGCAGCTGGAATCTCAATGCTGGGAATCTGCACCATAAAGTCACTTCCACAATTACTTTATGGTTGGTTTGTGGATGGAGCCTGGGGTCATTGATCCAGCCTCAGGGTGACGACATGGTGACATGGGGCAAGTGAGAAAAGGCACCGACCCCAGCACATTGTGGGCATCCAGTGCTTTTGCACGAGGGTAACTCAGAGTGGAATTTGGGAATATTTGGAACAAGTGACCCTCGGTCAGTGCAGAGTAGTGTGGGCTGACAGCTAAGGCAGGGTCAGGCTTCCTTGGGGACTCAGCACCCCCAGATATTTCCCCCACCAGCCCCACCACCTCCCTCCTTCCCTGTGGCTCAGCCGCCCCCACCCCACCTGCACCTGCTGCCCGATGTCAGAGACACACTCGCCCCAGGAACCCTGACAGCAGACGAGGTCGCCTCCTGGATGTGGAGGTTCTGCCGGTCTCTGTAGGTCCTCAGTGCCCCGGGGGCTTCCAGGACCCTGTCTCTCCCCATCCTGCACATCGGGGAGTTCAAAGCAGCCTTCTCCACAGCTGCTGGGTGGCACAGACAGGCCAGGAACAGAATCTGCGAGGACAGGGGGCTGTGGAGGAACAGCAGGACTGGGAAAGGCACCTCTTGGTGCTCATTCATAGACACCCCTGCCCTAATCCCAGGCTCTCAGTTAGAAAGAGGCTTTAGGGTCCCGGCGTCCACAGCACCTGTCTGAGCCCACGTCACTGAGCAGAAAACTGAGACACCCCAATGCCACATCAGCAGTAGCCCCACTGGGAGCAATGCAAAGTGCCAACCCATCACCACCTGCTGCCCCAAGGCTGACCTCCATGTACCGTCTTACACGTTTATATCGCAGAGAACTTTGAATCCAAACATAGGATTGACGATGACATTCCCATTTCCATCACCCAGCCCGGAAATAGAAGCAAATGCAGTCCAGTGCTGACCCAGCCCGGACAGAAGACCACCCCCCTGCTCAGGATGCAGAAGCTAATTCCAGGCATCTCATCTTTACCCTGTAAATATTGCCTGTCTGTCCGACCAAAAAATAAATATTTTATCACACCTATAAGAAAATTATCAGTAATTTCTTAATATCAAAACATAATCCAGGTCTCATCAAATCCCTCAGGAATGCCATAGCGTATTAACTTCCTTGTGCATTGGGGCTGGTGTGATTTTGTGAGTTTTCCCTTATTATATGAGGCTCAACAAGGTTTTAATCGGCACCAGGAGCATGTGTGTTAGGCCTGGTGTCACCTGAGGGAATCTCCCAGGTCGCTCTAGTGTTTTCTGCCAGGGCAGGAGCAGCAGGAGCCTGGAGATGCTCCCGAGATGTTCCCAGGGCCGGAGGCAGCCTCGGCCTCCCCGAGCTGGAACCCGGCGCCCCGTCTGCTTCCGCTTTCCCCGAAAAGTGCTTCTGCCATCCGGAGACCTCATGGGACTTGGGCCGGACGTTGGCAAACCTGCTTCCCAAGAAGTCCAGCCACTTCCAGCAAAGACACTCATGTCCAGTGGTCACTTGTTTAGTGACATTACCCGACTAGGTAATGAACAGAACAGAAATGAGGAGGGTCGAGGTTTCAGTTCACATCCTTTTGAGAGGGCTGCAGTGTGACCGTCGCGGGAGGGCTGCAGCTGCGGTTTATCCACGCAGGGGCTGTTTCACGCTCTGGGAAAGAAACTCTTTGCTCAGAGACGAGCCGGTGTCCTGCAGCCTCCCAGGCTGAACAGCGATGCTTAGGACGGTGGAGAACTCTAGAATGAATACACAGATGTGTTAAATAAATGTGTGAAATGCTTGTGTTTGAGTCCCTTGTCATTCTGTTTTATTGATGATGACACGTGGCCACACTGGTGATGACAAGGAGTCTGTAAATAATGGACATTTGCCCACCTGGAGCCACACCGTGTTGCACTTGCCTCTATTGCATGATCCCAGGGGACTTGTGTGACTTCTGTGCCCGGGGGTGACAGCATGTTGCAACTCCTGATGTCCCTTTCTTGTCTCAGGCCTGGGACAAGCCACAGGGGACGCACCCAAGGTCACCCCACATGATTAGGCTGCCATTTCCCATAGGAGCAGGCACTGCCTACGGGCCTGGCCCGTGACAACTAAACGATCCAAGGGAGGGTGGGACTGACACCCCCAGATTCAGGGCTGCGTCATAGGAAGGTTCCAAGGACACTGCACTCCAGGAAGACCTGCCCTTCCCTGAGGGCATGAGGACATCCCTGCGTCACCCCATAGTCTCAACAAGAAATCAGAATTGTGTCAACTCTGCCAAGAAAAAAAACGTACGGCTTCCAGAAAAATTCACTCCTTAGTGACACAAATGCCCTCCAATCAACTCATTTTTGTTCCTGGGAGATGGACTGTGGGAAAACCCTATGCTAGATGCCAATGTCCTTAGGGAGTCTGGGTTTCAGGGATTCTGCTGCTGGTCACCTGTCCTGTTATCTGTTGGGATAATGTGGGAGTCCCGTGGTCCCCTGCTGAGCAGACACAGCCTGGGGCAGTGACCAGCTTCCTCCCTCACAGCTGCAGCTGGGGGCTGTGGGGTGGGGGGTGGGGGCTCCCAGAGCTGGGTTTTTGTAGCAGCCCGTGTCATGGTGTGTTGTGTTCGGCGGAGGGACCAAGCTGACCGTCCTAGGTATGTCTCTTCCTCCCCCTCCTTCTCTGCTGTACCAAGGCTTTCAGGCAATTTTGTGTTATTTTTGCCGTTTTCTCTGTGTGTTGTCTCAGCAGGGTGTCAAGCTTTCTCCCTGCACCCAGCTCTGGGGCGAGGGTCCCTTCCCTCCCTCTTCAAACTCCTGCATGCCTCAACCCTTGCCCTCTGACCCCTGAACCAAGGGAGTAGAAGGGTGGCCCACTCTGATCCTTTGCTCTGTCTGAATAACTGTTTTATGGTCTGTCTGTGTCTCTGTGTATCCTGTCTGTCTGTCTGTCTATCTCTTTCAAAAAATGTTGCTTTCCTAGGCCTTGTTTAGTTCTGTTCTCCCCTATCCAGGCCCCTGTCAGATCTGCTTTGTCTGTGGGGTCACTAGGGTCTTCATCACAAGGGCGCCAGAAAGGAAGGAGTGTAGGGAGTGACCACCTGGGAATCTTTAGAATGATCCAGAACCCCCCAGGGTAAGGCTGGGGAACCACAGTTCTGAGGCTCAGGGCCTGTTCCTCTGGGCTGTGGGACTCAGGGTCAAGGCCAGGAAAGAGACAGGACTGCCAGGGCCTCAGGGCCACCACGGCAGAGCTCTGAGCCAGCCTGGGACCCAGGGAAGCCCCAGGAGGGAGCTGCAGAGTAGGCTCTGTGTGCAGGGGGCAGGCGAAGGTCCCACAAGGGGGTGGGGAGGGGAAAGGGGGCCCCTGGGGCTCCTCGGGACACAAGCCCTCCCACCCCCGAGTCCCAGAGACAGAGGACAGTCCACAGTGAGAAACCTCTGCTGCTGTGACCACGTGCCATGGGGGTGACACCAGCACAGCCTGTGGAGTGAGAGACACTCAGGAACAACAGACAGGCTCCCTCTGTGCTCCCCACCCTGGGCTCTGACCCCATAGAACGTCCCCAGGACTCAGAGCTGGGCACAACAGGCTTGAAGGGCAAAGGACCCAGAGTCCTTCAGAGAGAAGAGTTAGGTCAGAATTGTCCGGGACCAGTAACCCCCGGGAGAGTCTAAACCTCAGGTCATGTGCTCAGGGGACAGACAAGTCCTCCAAGGCCCCGTCCGGATGGCAGCAGCAGCCAGAGGACGTAGACGGTCAGCTGTCTGGGAGGGAGGCCAAGGCCCAGGGAGGGCTCAGGACAGGGACGGGCAGGCCCAGGCTCTGGGGTTCCCAGGACAGACAAGGAGATTCTGAAGACAGCCTGACCTACCTCCTGATGTAGACCGTCCACCCCCAGCCCCTGCCCCAGGTGCCCTGACCTGGGCTTGGTGACCAGAGTGACTCCTCACACCCTGGGGTCAGGGGCTCCCACAGTGGACTCTCAGCATCTGGCATCCTATCCCTCCCCACCTCACAGGTCAGCCCAAGGCCGCCCCCTCGGTCACTCTGTTCCCGCCCTCCTCTGAGGAGCTCCAAGCCAACAAGGCCACACTGGTGTGTCTGATCAGTGACTTCTACCCGGGCGCCGTCACCGTGGCCTGGAAGGCAGACGGCAGCGCCGTCACCCAGGGCGTGGAGACCACCCAGCCCTCCAAACAGACCAACGGCAAGTACGCGGCCAGCAGCTACCTGAGCCTGTCCCCCGACCAGTGGAAAGCTCGCAGCAGGTTCAGCTGCCAGGTCACGCACGAAGGCAGCACCGTGGAGAAGACAGTGGCCCCTGCAGAGTGTGCTTAGGCCCCGGCCCCACCGCCCTCGGGGCCTGGAGCTGCAGGGGTCCGGGGGAGGGGCCTCCCCTCCCTCCCAGCTCATCCCCGCCCCTGCCCTGCACCCCATGAACCCTCAATAAATATCCTCGTTGTCAATCAGAAATCCTGCTCCATCTCTTTATTTCTATGTCGTGTTTAATTTGCAACCTCACAGAATTCTCAGTGGTGCTGGGAACATCCTGACTCCAGCTCCAGTAGGGTCACACCCTCCCTAACCTCCTTCTCCTCAGGAAACACCTAATCGTGCGTGGTTCAGTGTCACTCACATTCCTTTAGTGTCTGCTCGTGTCTCTGAGCTGAAGCGTCACTGCCCAGGGGCAGAGGCAGTTCCCTGGGAGACCCCATGTCCCCACTGACCCACCAACCCCCAGCGACCCAGGCTGTTCCCTGCACCAGTGGGAACCACAACCCAGGGCAGGAAGTTGTCCTTGTAGAGTGGACTCTAGGATGTCGACCTTGCCCAGCCCGGGTGGGAGAGCGGCTCAGTTAGAGTGACAGAGTGGTGGTCCTTTGAGGGAAATGGTGGATACTGAAGGGTCCCAGGGCCCAGCAATGAGCTGCGGCTAGAAACAAGGGGGTAGGAGACCCTTGTGCCGTGGTCTCATCAGCAACAGAGGTTGATGATCCCTGTCTATACAAGGGACCAGCTGGGACAGTGTTCGTCAGGTGAGGATTCCGTGGTGGAGCTGTCACCATCACGTCCCAGACAGGTCTGCAGAATGACACTGGCAGGTGCATTTCGCAGACTGTCACAGGCAGCCCGGCTGGGTGGAGGACTGGCAAGTCCCACAGCTGGGAGATAGTTTTACAGAAACTGACAAGTCCGGCATGCCATGCTGTGGGCTCTCCCAGCCAACGCAGGCAGCCCTCTGTGTTCTGCCAGACATTAGTGTTCATGTCGCCAGCGATGGGACGTGGGGTGAAGCTGACGCAAAGGGGTAGTCAGCTGTGATCCGATGGGCATGGGGTCAGGGTGAGGTTCAGGTTAACACTCACATGGGGCTCAGATCGCAACCAGGAAGAGTCTCCAATTCTAAAGTTTGGGGTAGAGTTTTATGTATGGTTCCTTTTGGATGGAGCCTGGTGACGTTCAGCCTGTGTGAGGGCAGGACTCAGGTAAACTGGGTTCAGGGACAAAGGACACTGACCCAGGACCAGAATGGACACGTTACGATGGTCCCAGGGAGGCTGTGTCGCAGTCCCGTTCAGAGGCCCGGTGCGGTGGGCAGGTGTCTCCCGAATCACTTTGTGATTTCCTTGCACGGCAGGGTCTGCAGGGGCTGAATGGCTGGTCCCGGGACCTCGCCATGCTGGGGACGGGCCTGGGCCTCCCCAAGCTGCGACTGAACCTTCTCTGGGGCTCTGCTCTTCCTGCAGAGTGGTTCTCGCACAGAAAGGACTGACAGGGCTCAGTGTGACCTTGCGGCAAAACTGCGTCCCAGGATAGTTGGCTTTGTCTACGAAAGGCGCGCATGTCCTGCCGGCATTCCTTTAGTGCCATCAGCTGAGTCGGACGGTCATTAACTTTGACCCTCGGATGGGCAGGAGCACAGAGGGTCGATGTCTCAGTTCACGCCCCTCTCGTGAGGGCTGCGTCGGGATGGAGTGCCCGGCAGCTGCGATTTACTCACTTGGGCTGTGTTCCGCGGTCTAGGATAAAAGAAGAAATGCAGATCAATCCCTCTTACTCGCCACGTCGCAAGTGGATGTTCTGGTGTCGGCCGCCGTCCAGGGTGAACGGCCGGCTTCAGCGCCACGGTGAGCGCTCGTGCGTGGGCACATCTGACACGGGGACCCACTGCTGCTGCGGTTCAGTGGTGATGACAATGTGGCTGCGAGACATGGACGTTTGCCCCTGGGAGCCTCTTCACGTGGCTCCTGGGATCCTTGATGTGACCCAGGGCCTCCCTCACTAGCTCCCGATTTCTCAGACAAGAGGTTCCACCTCCTCGTGTCCCCTTCCTGCCCCAGGCCTGGGAGCAGCCCCCGTCCTGCTTCGCTCTGGGGAGGGTTGGGAGACCACAGTCGGGACCCTCGCTCATGTGTCACATTGCAATGAGGCAACGGCCGTCCCCACACACCTGACCCACCCAACATGAGGCCAGATTGAGGGGACACAGAGGATGCTCCCAGGTCAGCCTGGAGGATGAGGCTGGCATCTCCCACAGGGACCAGCCAGGCCTCCCTGGCCAGGCCCATGACAACCAGGACAACCCAGGGAAGGTGGGGCTAACACCCCTGCAGTCAGGGCTGGGGTCATAGGAAGGTTCTGGAACACCACACTCCAAGGAAACACGCCTTTCCCAGGGGGCAGGAGGACACCATGTGTCACCCAGTGGTCCCACCATGGGAACAGGGATGGGTCCAGTCTGCTGAGGATAGGCCACCTGTCCCCATCCACAAAAATTCACTCCTTAGGGACACAAATGCCCTCCAGTGAAGTCATTTCTGTTCCTGGAAAATGGTTTGTGGGAAAACCCAATCCAAGACACCAACTTCCTTAGGGAGTGTGGGTTTCCAGGGATCCTCCAGGTCACGGGATGTCATCTGTCCTGGTATACAGATACCAGGGCTGTGTGGTCCCCTGCTGAGCAGATGCCACCTGGGGTAGTGACCCAGCTTCCTCCCTCACAGCTGCAGCAGGAGGTGGAGGGAGGGGGTCTCAGGAAGGGTTTTGTACGAGCCTGTGTCACAGTGTCCTGTGTTCGGCAGTGGGACCAAGGTGATCGTCCTAGGTGAGTGTCTTCTTCCCCCTCCTTCCCTGCTCCCCACAGCTGGGGCACTTTTGTGCTATTTTTGCTGTTTTCTCTGTATCTTGTCTAAGCCTAGGGTCAAGCTTTCTCCCTGGACCCAGTTCTAGGGTGAGGACAGCCCGCCTCCCTGCTCAGACCCCTGCACACCTCACCCCTTACCCTCTGACCCCAGAGCCAGGGTGCTGGATGGGATGACCTGGTCACACTGGACTGTCTATCCCTTTGTCTGTCGAGGCAGGTTGGGTCCAGTCCTAGAATTCGCTCTATTTTTTCCTCCCCAGTCCAGGCCCCTGTCAGACCAGCTTTGTCTGTGGGGTCACTTGGGGCCCCTTCTCCAGGGGATGAGGGAACAGGGTACATGCAGGGCTTCACCACCTGGGAGATGATAAAAGGACCCAGATCTCTCAGGGCTGAGGCCAGGTCCCCTGGGCTGTGGGACTTAGCATCTGGGCGGGGAGAATGGTAGGAGGTGGGGCTCCCTGGGCCTCGGGGCTGCGTGGCAGAGCTCTCAGCCCGCCTGTGACTCAGGAAGCCCAGTCAGGAGGCAGGAGGGAGGAGAAGGGTCTGGAAACAATGCCACTAGGCAGAGGGTCATTGAATACCAGGCTGTTCCCTGAGGTGGGCCCCTGTGTCTCTGCCAGGTGCACTCCTAGGGGTGCAACCCCTGAGTTGGACGCAGGAGTGCAACTCCTGCGTGAGGATGCACGTCCCAGTGCGTGATGCTGCAGACGAGCCCTGTGGACTGCAGGACTCTGGCAGGGCTGCACAGACTGACAGAGCCCGGGACGGGCAGCCTCGCTCTGCCCCCGCCCCACTGCGTCCAGGAGAGACAGACTTGGGGAAAAACACACCTCTTAGGTTAAAGACCCAGAGCCCCCTGGGGCAGAAGTGTCAGCCCAGAACAGGCCCCAGAGTAAATCCGACAGGTCACCCAGAGAGCTCAGGAAACAGACAGAAAACCCCAGACAGACCCCAGAGTAAATCCGACAGGTCACCCAGAGAGCTCAGGAAACAGACAGACAACCCCAGACAGACCCCATGAGCATGCCAGGAGGAGGCAGGGCAGTGGCCGAGGGGCAGCTGCCTGTGTGGGGACCCAAGGCCAAGCAGGGACTCAGGAGAAGTCACAGGCAGGTCCACACTCCGGGGTTCCAGGAAGGACAAACAATTGTTTTAGGAAGACTGACTCACCCTCCCCGGAGACAGCGTGCACCGTGTGTCCAGGGTCCTGCGCCGGCTCTGTGGGGCCAGACCCCTCGTCACACCCTGGGGTCAGGGGCTCCCCAGGTGGACAAAGGACTCTGACCTCTGCCCCTTCCCCACCTCACAGGTCAGCCCAAGGCCGCCCCCGCGGTCACTCTGTTCCCGCCCTCCTCTGAGGAGCTCCAAGCCAACAAGGCCACACTGGTGTGTCTGATCAGTGACTTCTACCCGGGCGCCGTCACCGTGGCCTGGAAGGCAGACGGCAGCGCCGTCACCCAGGGCGTGGAGACCACCCAGCCCTCCAAACAGACCAACGGCAAGTACGCGGCCAGCAGCTACCTGAGCCTGTCCCCCGACCAGTGGAAAGCTCGCAACAAGTACAGCTGCCAGGTCACGCACGAAGGCAGCACCGTGGAGAAGACAGTGGCCCCTGCAGAGTGTGCTTAGGCCCCGGCCCCACCGCCCTCGGGGCCTGGAGCTGCAGGGGTCCGGGGGAGGGGCCTCCCCTCCCTCCCAGCTCATCCCCATCCCTGCCCTGCACCTGATGAACTCTCAATAAATATCCTCATTGTCAATCAGAAAACATAGTCTCTGCTTATTTTTATTCATATATTTTCCTTCTTAAACTGGACCAACGTGAATGGCAAACAGAATCTTTCGACCTTGTGACCCAGCAGCCAGAGAAAGCTCCTGCGGTTTCCCTGTGGGATACATTTACTATCACCCTAACCCCCATGGGATGTTCCAGAAGGAGCAAATTACCCTCAGAAGGAACCCAGGCCTGTTCAGTCTTACCCAACCCTCCCCTGTGCTTCCTGCTGCCCTGTGGATATGTCAACCTCTGGCAGCCCAGGGACAAGCTCCCCCTCCATGCCCTTGGCCTCCAGGAGAAGGTCTGAGCCTCCTCTGCTGCTTCCCTGGGCCATACTGCCTGGACAGCCTTGCTCTGTCACTGTGTGCTTCCATCTCCCGCTGCCGGGCCACGGTCTTGCTGTGTCCCTTCACCACCAGAGCTCCCCTCTCAGCTTAGAGTATTCCCCCTTCCTCAGGGGCCACCCTGCACCTGCCTCCCCAGGGATCCTGCCCTCTGCCTTATGTCCCCTTCCTGCACTGGACCCTCGCCCTGGGCCCTGGTCACTCACTCACACACACCCCTGGGTGCCTCTTGTCTCCCACATGTCACTGGATGTCTGGCTCTAGTCAAGGCCCCTGGGGGACAGAGCTTGGCTCTGCTCCCCAGTGACCCCAATGCCGGTACCTAATGTCACAGTGTCCCCAGGTTTTCAATGGGCTGGTGAGCTCAAAGTCAAGAGTCAGATTCTGGGGTTCTGCCATGGGTTGGTGTAAGCTGGCTCCTTGCTTAAGACTTCAGAGTGAGATCTGAGCCATGACACACAGGCAGACACACGCACACACAACGCACACAAACACTCAAGTCCATGTTGGGCATCTCTGTGAGAGGATTGGGGAGGGCCCAGTGGCAGGTGCTGCAGAGACGCACAGGTTGGGGCTCCGGGGCCAGAAACTGACAAGGCGAAAGGGCGGGATTTCCCTTCCGGGCCAAGAGGGAGACAGAACACCAGAGGAGGCTCACAGGAGGAGGCCTGGTGGGGGAGCGGCAGGTGGATCTCAGAGTCAGCAGAGTCACTTGCTATGGGGGCTGCAGGGTGCCAAGTGCATGTCACAGGTGTGAGCTCTGAAGGTGATGAGCTGGGACCAGGATGCATGTCCAGGCCCTGTGTGCCCACGGCCAGCTCTGCAGAAGGCCATCCCGTGTGGGGTGCTGTGTGCGTCCGCAGGCTGTGGGCGCCCCCTGTGCTAGGCACACACACGAGCACAGGTTGGCTGGTGCACCTGTGCACGCAGGAGACTGCAGAGCACCTGTGGAGCTCAAGGGGAAAGCAGAGACCCCCACACAGAGCTCAGGGGGAACTGAGCTCATGGGAAGTGGGACCTAGATCCCCCCTACAATGAAGAGCTCCCCTCTGGGCCACTCCAGCTGTTCCAGTACATGCAGCCCTGCAGAGGGGCAGCCGTCCCATGGGTTCAGGATGCGGACTCGCACCTTCAGAACAGCCGAGGCAAGGCCAGGGACGCTGGAGCTCAAATTGCAGTGGGGTCTGTTTTCCTGGGGGAAACGGAATCCTCCCACCAGCCCCAGGTCCCATTCCAAGCCCCACCAGCCACAACCCCCGCACCGAGGCTGTGGGGGGTATCTAGGACCCTCCCCATGATTCCCAGCTCCTCAAAGGGGTCCCAGTGCCCCCATCTCAGTGTCGCCACCAGGCCTCTCCCCTCCTCCTCACTGGAGTTCCTGACACCTGCTGAGCCGGCCACACAGCTCCCTCCTGGCCATGCGAGTAGCTGGGAAACGACCTCCACGCACAGCCCTCCAACCACCCCCCCATGACAGGGGTGGGTGCACTCCAAAGCCCTGAAAGAGGCGAAGTTCGGGTCGGTGGGAGCAGCCCCCCCTCCCCTACATGGCTCCACCGGCCAGAAGGAGGCTGGACCCTGGGCCTCGCGAGCAGCTGCAGGTGGGCCAGGGCCGGGGGTGTCAGGGTGGGCGCAGTTCTTGTGCAGAGCCGTGTCAAGGTGTTACGTGTTCAGCAGAGGCACCCAAGTGACCGTCATTGGTGAATCTCTCTGTTTCTCTCCTCTTTGGGGTGTGGGTGAAATGCAGGGAGATTTTTCTGTCCTTTCTGCTCTCCCTAGGGCAGGGACCTGAGTGTCTCTGGGGTCTGCAGCTTTGCCACCTTTGTCTGGCCTTCGCCCTGCCCACCCGTCCACACTTCTCAGGCACCTGCCGGGGCCGGAGGGGAAGATCCCAGTGAGCCCTCCTGCCCCCTGCTGGGGCCAGAGTGTGCCCCCTCGCTCCAGGGGCAGTCTCCCCTGGACTCTGGGACACCCAGTCCCTCCCTCAGAGTGTCTGTGCCCCAGGGACCTGCAGAACAGGGGTCTCAGACTGGGGCGCCAGGGCCGTGGGTGTGAGAAGGGTGCTGGGGACAGCTGGCCCCCTGGAGTTGCGTCCTCCGAGGCTCCCAGCTGCGCGGCTGCCTTAAACCGCGAGAGGGGAGGCCTTTGGCTGGGGACTTGGAGACAGGGAGTGGGAAATGGGAGGGGGACAAGCATGGGGGAAGAATGTCCTGTGAGAAGGCACCCCAGGGAGCTGAGTCCCTCCTCTTCCTCCTCCTCTCCCAGGACAGGCAGGTTGCTGTGGACAGGGTGGGTCTCAAGACTCTAAGACCCACAGGTCAAGCACCACCCCCATCCCACCAAAGGGGAGAGCCCCCAGAGCATGTGCTGGGGTAGGGCTCCTGGGAGGCACAAGTGGTGGGACCTGTGGAGGCAGAAAGATGCCCTAGGATAGCTAGATGTCCCGTATAACTTCCACGACAGGGAGACCTCTTAGAACAGGGACAGCCCTAGCCTCAGAACAAGAAATGAACTTCTGTGGACATCCTCCATCTCCCGGACTCCCCGGGACAGCCCCTGGGACTGACACCCTCCCCAGCGAGGCTGGCCAGAGTGGGGGGGTGCTGCAGTGACGGTGCCAGGGGCATGTGGGCAAGAAACACACTCCCTGAGAGGGAGGAGACCCTCAAACAGGACACACAGACACCGTCCTAAACAGATCTGTAGGGGATCTGGCAGGAGGTGTCTAGACACAGAGGCTCCCTGAGGACGGAGGAGGTCCTGGGGCTTATCCCAGCCAGTGTCGGGGAGCAGGGGTGGGGTGAGGGGGCATAACGAGAGGAGTGAACCCATAGAAGAGGCTGGAGCCAAATGGAGACCTGACCCTCCTCAGTCCTCACTTAGGATCCTGCCACCCAGAGGTGAGTGTCCCCACCGCTGACCTGGCCTCAGTCTGGCAAGGGCCCAGCCTGACATCACTGCCCCAGGCCCGGGTCCTGCACCCCTAGTCAACACTGAGGTCAGGGGCTCCCAGATGGACACAGGCCTCTGACTTTCGTGCCTTCCCCACACCACAAGTCAGCCCAAGGCCGCCCCCTCGGTCACTCTGTTCCCGCCCTCCTCTGAGGAGCTCCAAGCCACCAAGGCCACACTGGTGTGTCTGATCTGTGACTTCTACCCAGGCGCCGTCACCGTGGCCTAGAAGGCAGACGGCAGCGCCGTCACCCAGGGCGTGGAGACCACCCAGCCCTCCAAACAGAGCAACAACAAGTACGCGGCCAGCAGCTACCTGAGCCTGTCCCCCGACCAGTGGAAAGCTCGCAGCAGGTTCAGCTGCCAGGTCTCGCACGAAGGCAGCACCGTGGAGAAGACAGTGGCCCCTGCAGAGTGTGCTTAGGCCCCGGCCCCACCGCCCTCAGGGCCTGGAGCTGCAGGGGTCCAGGGGAGGGGCCTCCCCTCCCTCCCAGCTCATCCCCACCCCTGCCCTGCACCCGATGAACCCTCAATAAATATCCTCGTTGTCAATCAGAAATCCTGCTCCATCTCATTACTTCTCCTCTCATGTTTAATTTGACACTGCCCTTTGGTTTTCAGTGGGGGTGTTGGGGAATCCTGGCACTCAGTGGAGAAACAGCTCAGGGGAGAGGCTCAAGTCTCACCAGAAAAACACTACAGGACGCGAGGAGCTGGTTGTCTGAGTATCAGCGCCTCTGCCCCTCCCTCCTCCCTCTCCTTCTTCTCGCATGGAGCCCCACTCCCTATCTCCTTCCTGGACAGAGCTGCCCGCTGTCCGTGGCCGCGGCCTCCAGATATACCTACTCTCCCTGCCCGGGTGTTGGACCCATACTCATCCTAAGTCTTCTCTTCCTTCAGCCTGGAAACTCTGCTCTGGGGCCGTCAATTTCACAAGCTCTTAAATTTGGGGCCCACTCGGATTTTTCCCCAAGTGCAGGTTCAGAGGTGTAAGAGGAACAGGAGGAAGCCAGGAAGGAAACTCACACCAAAGACCTGTCAGGAGGCTCCAGACGCTTGCTAAAGAGAAGCTCCAATCTCCCTGGGATCCAGGGTGAGGAGGGAAATGGAAATAAGAACTTCATGATTTCTATGAGATTAAACAAAGGCTTTGCTGGAGAGAAACTGGTGTTCTCGAGGCTGAAGCCAGGCTTCTTGTCGCAGTTAAAAGTGGGGACGTGTTTTGCCCCATGCTTCAGCATTGAGGGAACAGGGCTCTGGCATGGGTGAGCTCCCCGGAGCCTCGGACACAGCAATGGCCAAGACCCAGCTCGTGGGAAGTGCTCACGACTGACCTGCTCCTCCTCAGTGCTGGGGCAGTTACTGTCACCATAACCATCAGGTCACCGTCACTGGTGGGTGGGGGATGGGTCAGTGTTTACACAGCAATAGTCCCCTGATTCACCCAGGGGTCCCAGCCAGGCCAGCTTGTGCCCCTTTATGTCAAGGTAGGTCCTTGACATAAAGCCACAACACCCTGCACCCACCACAGGCCCGAAGTGACTCCCACCCCTGTCTGATGCCCACTTGGGTGTCCCCAGGCCCCTGGGCTGTGCCTCATTCCTGTCCCAGCTTTGCCACATGAGAACCAAAGAGAGGGAAGGTGTTCCTCAGGGTGTGGCATAGAAAGTCGCCTGCCATCTTCCCGGGGAGGGAGCACTATTTACTAGGTGGGGGGAGAGAGTGCAGCCTGGTCCACCCCAGCACTCATGCATGGTACTCCGGCCCTCTGCTGCTCTAGGGGGCTGGAGAGGGTGGGGGCAGTGGCACGGCCTGTGTCGCATGGGAGGGGCTGTGGGGTGTTCTGCGTGAGTCTCTCCCTTGGCTCCTGTTTGAGTTTCCTGTGGCTGCTGTAATAAATGACCACAAATTTAGTGGCTTAAAGTGACATGAATTTATCGTCTCATGGGTCTGGAGGCCAGAAGTCTGAAATGAGTCCTGGGGGCTAAAGTCAGGCGTCAGCAGGGCTGGCTCCTTCTGCAGGCTCCGGGGTGCCCAACTCCACGCCCTTTCCAGCTGCTACAGGACACCCACAGCCCTTGACTCGTGGCCTCTTCCTCCATCTTCAGAGTCAGCAGTGCGGCATCTCCAAATCTCTCTCTCTCTCCCCCACCCCAACCCCACATCTCCTTTTCCTACTCTGACCCTCCTGCCTCCCTCTTTTGCTTTTAAAGACCCCACCGTGGATCCACCCAAACAATCCAGGATAATCACCCTCCTGAGCCTTCTCAACAAAGTCCCTGTGGCCACACAACACATTGACAGGTTCTGAGGTGGGGACCCGGCCATCCTTGGGGGACCCTTATTCAGCCGATACAGCCCGTTTCCCAGGTCTCCTGTGGCCCCTTCTCCTCCTGGGGTCCCAGGGAAGGGACGTGATTCTAGCCACAGCTCGGGGGCATCTTCTTCCCGAAGCCCCCCTGAGGCTTAATGCTCTCCACGCCTCACCTCTACTTGCCCTTGGAGCAAGATCCTATTCTGATCCTCAGCTGAGAGCCCTTGAGTGACTTGCTCGGGCCACAGCAAGGACTCCAATCTGGGTCCACCCACCTCAGGTGCCTAGCCATCCTTGGCCCACCCGGCCAGGCCCTCCCACGTGGTCCAGCTTCCTCCCTGGAAAGCTCAGAGGCCACAGGACCCAGGACCCATAGCCCAGCCCAAGGGGACAGAGTTATGGGAGCCCACGACAGAGGGAGGAAGACAGGGGGCTCGGGTTGAGTGGCCAGTTTCCTCATGCCCCTTCCCCTTCCTCCACATCAAATATCAGCATCAGTTGGGTGCAGTGGCTCACACCTATAATCCTAGCACTTTGGGAAGCCAAGGCAGGAGGATCGCTTGAGGCCAGGAGTTCGAGGCTGCAATGAGCTATGATGATGCCACTGCACTCCAGCCTGGGCGACAGAGTGAGACCTTATCTCAAAAAAAAAAAAGTCACAGTTGGTGCACTCAGGGGAGAGGCCCTAAGAAGGTCCCCAGTCCTGGTTCTTGGTCCAGGGCTCACCGTGTCCCCCACACCCGGGAGAGTCAGTCCCTGGTAGGTGGCTCTCCAGCCCAGTCTCCCCATCCCTGGTCCCAGCTGCTCCCTCAGGATCCAGGACTTCCCAGCACCACCTTCATGTTGGGCTGCTCTCCGAAGGGAAGGACACCTGGAGCTCCATGTCTGGGGCCTGGGAGCAGTGGTCCTCTCTGGGGCCCACACCAGCACGGTGGGCACTCAGGGTGGCTGCAGAGTGGTGACGTGTGAGACTCCCAGGGAACAGACCAGGCCGGGTCCCCTCTGCCCCTCCTGAGCCCCTCTTAACCCACCCCTCTCCCTTTCCCACGAGACCCTTCCGGGGCTCCCATTTCCTCCAGGGGAGGGTCCACTGCCCCAAGAGGGGTCGCTGGCATCGAGGGAAAGGCGGCAGAAGGGCACCCAGCAGAGGTGACCTGACTTCGGGTACCCTCGGGACCCGCACCAGCCACCCCAGCACACACCGGCTCTGGGCTGTCGGGCGTGGGGGCACCTGGCCCTCTCAGACCCACCTCCCCAACGCCCCTTCCCCCAGCCCCATTTCCCTGCGGTCACTGTGATTGGACATCAGGCCACCCCCTTCCTCACAGACCCTTGGGCGCTGAGGTTGATGCGGGGCTGGAACACTGGCTGCCCCTGGTGACCCCAGCCCGCCCAGGCCCCAGACCACCAGCCACCAATCAGCTGCGGTTCCCAAAGGCCGGCGTGCGCCCAGCCTCAGGTCCGGCCCAGGCCTGGCGCCGCGGCAGTGAGGGCAGCTCTGCCCCAGACCCGGCCAGCGGCCATGGCTGCCCAGCGCTCTCAGAGAGCCTGGCCCACCTCTGTCGGCCTCAGCACTCCGGTGTGAAGGTCACCTTAGGACCACAGGCGGGACCCTACCTGGAAGAGCTAACCCAAGAAGTATCCAAAGATGGACTTGAAGACAGTCCATCTGTGACCTTCTGAGGATTTCATTTCCCTGATACGAAAAAAATGGGGCCACCACATGTGAGACCCAACTTCCTAGGGACTGCGTGAGGAGCCCCCTAAATCTGTGACGTGGGACGCTCCACAGAGCCCCTGACCTCTGACCTCTCTTAGACCTCTCCAGGCACCCGTGTGGTCTCCAAGGCACTGGGTCCCTCCTGAGTAGGATGTCTGGCCCCCCAGGCTGCCCCCACAGCCCCTCACCCACACCTGACCCTGGAGGGGCATGTCAGGGCCAACCCATTTCCCTACGACTCTCCACACCTAACGGACACCCCATTGTGACTCTTCAGTTCCGGCCCCCACATCGGCTCCGCGTCCCTCTGGCCATAACCTTCTCTGCCCAACCTAGACTCTGTCTGGGATGCCACCTTCCCTCCTGGCCTTCACAGGGTGTCATCAAGGGCTCCCGGGCTCCTCGGCCCCCTCTTGTCCTGCCTCAGGCCACACCAGCTCTCCCCTGCACCTGCCACCACACCAGTGGCCTTCAAGTGGCCCAGTCCAAGGGCCCCTCACCGTCCTCCCTCTGTTGACCTCTGGGTGGACTTGAGCAGCCCACATCTTTCTCCCACATGAATCTCTTCATCCACCCACCCACCCCACAAAGGATGCACCCCTGAGTCCTCTTGCCCCTGCCCCTATGTCCTGGCACTGCCCTGCCAGTGCCCTGGGAGCTGGCACCTTGGGTGGCTCTTTCGCTATCTGTGTAACTAATAAACTGCCGGAATAAAAACAGGGCTCCTTGTTCCTTCCCAGGCCTGTCTCTCAGCCTTGCAATGCCTTGGCCTTGACAGCCACCCAGGGCTACTGGCCTGGCTCTCCTGGTGACCACTCCCACCCCAGGCACCATCCTGAGTCACCACTGCAGGCAGGTGTCCTGGGACAGGGGCTGCACCCTGATGTCCCTCAGAGGCTCAGCCGGGTGCCGGGCCGGGCACTGCTGAGCCCCTTGGTGGTTGCTGCTCAACTGTGGAATTGCTCCCAGCTCTGCTGCAGGTGTCACCTCACCTGACACCACCTGTCACCATGGTGACCCCTGGTCGAGCACCACTCTCAGGGGAACTCTGCGCAGGTGTCTGACGTCCTTACATGGTGTGGTCACAGAGCTCCCTGGGAGGCAGGTGTCACTACCCCCCACACCTTGCAGATGAGGACAGAGGTTCTGAGAAGAGGGCGGCCTGCCTGGCTCCCACAGCCGATCAGGGCTGTGCAAGAGGAGGGCACCCAGCCCCCAACTCAAGGTCAACCCAAGGTTACCCCCTTCCCTGATGCCAGACTGAGGAGGCGGAGCCTGCCCATGTCCTGAAGGTGTTCAGGGCAGCACAGACAGGGTCCCAGGCCCCACGACCTAAGGTCAAACTTTCCTCCAAAGGAGGCCGTGCCCATGTGGGGCCAGGAGAAGGTGCTGAGCACACAGACCCCCCTTGTGGCTCTCGGCGTGGGGGGAGGGGGTGCACTGGGCTGCTTAGCCTCCGTTGACTTGGTGGGTGTCGGAGGCAGGCAGGAGGGGACACAGCGGGACCCTCTGAATCCATGAAGCAGGCAGGGGCAGGCGTTTGTGTGCCCATTTCACAAATGAGAGGACCAAGGCTCCAACTGGAGGGGAGGTGACCTCCCAGGGTCCCAGGCTCTTTCCATGGCTCCTCCATCTTTCATTCATCCACTCACTCATTCATTCCACAAACCCTCCATGAGCAAGGAGCCCAGGACGCTGGCCCAGGGGAGCTCAGAGCTTGGGGTGACGTGCAGACACCACTGCCCTGACTCTGCGCTAAAGTCCCCAAGGTCAGCGCTCAGCCCAGGAGTGTCTGATGTGGCACAAGCATCTCCTGTCACTTAGGGTAAGATCTAACCATCAGAAATGTCTGTGGGACACCCCAGCTGCCACCACAGGCCACTCCGGGCACATCAGCGTCCTCATTGACCCTCAGTGACCCTGAGGCTTACGGTGGCCACTGTCCACCTCACAGAGGGGACACTGACCATGAGGGCACGCTGGGGCTGCCCAGGCTCCACCCAGCCCGAGAGCGACTTAGCCAGGCCTGAGCCCGCACCCATCTTAGCCAGGCAGACACCGCCCTGCCCAGCCCAGACTGGGGCCAGCTCCATGGGGACGATGGCCCCAAGGCACTGGGATGGGGGGGGGGGTCGATGCTGGGCAAGTCCCTCAAGGTCCAGGGAAGAGTGTCAGAGTTTGTGGGGGAGGAACGTGTGCTGGCCCTGTCCCTGCCTGGCAGGGACCCAGGCTGAGGCGAGGTGCTCTGAGTCGGGGGTGGGGGAGGGGGCCTGCTGCTTCCTCTTCAGCAAAGCCAGCACCCAGAATAGCGCAGCTGCGGTGGAGGGGTGCTGGGGGAGGGGAGCGGCCCGGACCTCCTGCTGAGTGGAGCTGGTGACTGTCCCACCTGGCCCAGCCCTCTGTGGGGCCTGCAAAGGCACCTAGAGCATCCCAGCCAGGCCCGGTCAGGGGCCCTCACCCCACAGTGTTCACTGAGCCCGGCAGCCGCGGGCGGGGCGGGTCCGTCCCCAGCCTGTATTCTCACAAGGACAAACCAGACCCAGGTGCCCCAAAGTGAGGTGACCAGATCCCAGGCAAGCGCCCACTTCCCAATGCCAAGTTCAAAATCAACTTTTCCTGCCAACTACAAAATGCCTAGTTTGGGGAATAGACGAATTCGTCACTGTCGCCATATAGCACCCACTGGTTTAATGACCTAGCACAATGTTAAGGAATTTTCCCCTCCTTCCGCACACATCAACCTCTTCTCCAGGGTCTCTGCCACTCCCGGGCCAGGTTCTGAGTCCCCACCTGCCCCCTCTCCAGGCACGGGGTCCCCGGTGCTATCTGAGTCCTATCTGCACCCAAACCCTGGGCTCCACTCGAGACACCGGGTGTCCATGGCCCTGAAGGAGCTGCGAGTCGTGACCTTTACTCCACCCCCTCCCTGTCGCTCCCGAATGAGATGTGTATGAGGCTCCAATTCTGCCCAGGTCCCTGGCTCCACACCGGCATCCCAAACCAGCATGGACGGGGCCACACAGGCCACGTCTGTCCCCAAAACACTTTGTTGTGCCAAATCCTGGAGAGGAACCTGTGCCAGGAATGTTTGCAGGGACTGGGGCGTGAGGTCTCCCTCCTGGGTGAGCTGAGGGAACCGCTATCCTATGCGGTCATCCGGAGGAATTGCAGACGGGCCTCGGAGACATCAGCACGGCAACGCAACAGAGAGGGAGGGACCAGGTCAGGGCCAGTCTTTGATTCAGATTTTCTGAAGTCACTTAGTCCCCTGGGACCACATGAAACCTGACCCTGTTGGCCAGTAATTCCAGATGGATGGCCTCCCCCAGAGCCCCCCAGGCCAGGGGAGGTGACTTGCATCCTGGATATCCCTGGACATTGCCAGTTTGTGCCTATTGTCCTGGTGAAATTGCTAATAGCTCCCCTTCCACTCCCAGAAAGGTCCTGGTCCGGACAATAGATTTTGGCAGGTGAAGCTCAGAGTAACTGTTTGTTGAGTGACCAAATGATGCTCCTTATGATGGGTTATAATGAGGTGGGGGGAGGGGGGCCAAGGCTCAGCCACCCGGCCCTGTGGTCAGCAATGCTGGAAGTTGCCATGGCAGCCAGTGGCCAATAGGAAAGCCTCACCAGTGCCACACCAGGGAGGTCACCATTGGGTCCTTGGTCTCATGCGGGCCCTGCCCGGAGCCCTGGGCGATGAGCTCACTCCAGCTCAGCTCATGAAAGGCCGGGGATGACCCTAACCACATTTCCTGCACGGCACAGCCTATGTGGGGACCAGCAAGGGACAGGTCCCCTGGGCAGCCCTGTCCCTGGGGAACCCACGGCCTCAGGGAGAATGTCCCGGTGCAAGCAGGACAGTAGCCAGGGAGGACCAGGTGACTTCTATGGCCAGCGTCATAGAGCTGGAGCCCTCAGTTGTCCCTATGTCCACTCCGGGACGGAGTAGCCCACAGCCAGGGCACCCACCAGGGCACCCACCACGCCTCTGTTTCCACACAGGCCACCCCTCCTGGTAACCCATAGCCACATCCATCCCCTTGACTGGGTGGCAGGTCCCTCCTGCTTCTCATGTCATGGCTGCTATCCACTGCACCGGGTACTGGAGCCTGGACCAGCCACGGGTGCTCACCAGGATGGGCCTCCCCTGCCCGCCCAGCACCCAGCTGCACGGGGAGACGTCAGGGCCTCCTGACCATGGAGACGAACAGGAGAAAAGGGCCAAGTCCCCTCAGTTGCAGGCCAAAGGGAAGCCCCCTACCTAGACCCCCAGACACACCTCTCCTGACCCGTCCAGGGAGGATGGAGGGAGGCAGCGGCCAGACCTGGCCTGGGCTCCCACAGAGAACAGAAAGGCGAGGGCCGGGCGGCAGAGAGCAGCTCTGGAGAGAAGGGGTGCTGGGCCTGGCGGCTCTGGGCAGAGCAACTGGAGAAGGTGAGACCCCAGAACAGCCTGGTGAGCTGGAGGCGACCAGGGGCCGAGGAGCCCCGACTTGGGCCAGGCCCCTGTGCTGGAGCTGGTGTCTTGGGCCCAGCCTCAGTTTCCCCTCCATGCAGCTGGATTGATGGTAATGGAACCTCACCTGCTGGATAAAAGATGGGTGTTTTGTTTGTCTCCACAGTTGGTTGTTGTTACTGTCGGCTGTTCCAGTCCAGCTGGCCTCAGGCCGGCCCCCGACCTGGCTGGGCTCCCCAGGGCCCTGGCACCTCACCCCAGTGCAGCTGGCCTGGCGAAACCAAGAGTCGCTGAGGCCCAAAATAGCTGGGGAAACCCCGCCTGGCTGCAGCCCTGGCAGCAGGTGCCTCCCCCTCCCCAGGGTGGGGAGGGGGTGGGGACTCCAGTTCTGGAAGTTTCCATCAGCCCTGCTGGAGAACGGGCCTGTGTCCCAGCAGCAAGTCACCCCAGCCCCGTGCCCAGGCCTGAGCTAGGCAGGGTCTCAAGATCATGTAGAGTCAACAGTCAGAAGGGGCATCGTCTGCTCCAGAATCTTCTCTTCATGTAGGTCCTGCCCCCTCCTCAGGGCTCCCTGGGAACTGTTGTAAACGCTAGGCACAGAGCTGTGCCAACGGCAGGGCACAGCCAGACACGGGGAGCTCACAGGGGCCTGGGGTGGGCAGGGCTGGCGGCTGGCCGTGGGACACTGTGGGTCACACCCCACCTGCTGCCCCAGACCCCAGACTCTTTGGGGGTCTGGGCTGAGGGTGGGGAGGGGAAGGAAAGTGTGGACCCTCCCAGGCACTGCACAGCTGCCCCCCAAGAGGCTCCCGGGCTACCTCCCCAGTGGACAGGACCTCAGGCGGGTCAGTCCCGCATTCGTGTGTCCATCCTGCCATCTGTCCACCCATACATCTAGACATACAAACACCCACCCATCCGGAGGCCCCATGGGCCCAGCCTGTGCAGGGCCCTCAGCTCCTTGTGTCCTGGGCAAGGCGGGGCTGGCCCAGCTGGGGCCTCGCAAGACCATGGGATGGGGGTGCTGTGGCACTGGGCGCCCCGTTCCCTGCCCAGCTCCCCCTTGCTGGGTCTGGGCGCTGAGGACAAAGGGAGGGGAGAGGTGTGAGGGACGGGCCAGGGTGCTGGGCCCAATGCCCCCCGCCCAGTGGGTGCCCAGACCCTCCCTTCCCCTGTCATAGGCCCCCCGTTCTTCTCCACGTGGACACTCCAGGGCTCCAGGTCCTGAAGGGAGTGGGGCAGGGCTCCAGGTACCAGCCGCAGGGCCTGGATTCACCCGCTGGTGGCAAATCCCCAAATCCCTGGCCAGGGAAGCCAGGAGCTAGGCCTGCAACACGCCGCCATGGCACACGCCACCTGGCATCAAGAAATAAAGTGTCAGGTGGGCCGGCCTGGGGCAAGTGCCCCCATCCCTGCCCTCCACCCCACAGGCCCACCGTGCGCCCGGGCAGTGTGGCCCTTGGCCCAGTTGTGCTCAGTCGGCCCATCGGCTGCTGTTCCCTGGTGTCATCCCACCGTCCCCTCCTCATGCACACTGGCCCAGACTGGGTCCTTAGGGTGCAGGAAGCTTGAGGGAAATCTGTCCCTGCTCAGCCCAGAGCTCATGCTGCAGACAAGAGCCCCGTGAAGACAAGGAAGGACGGATTTGGGATTTCTCTGTGGTGAGCAAAGGTGGCCTGGCGGCAGTGGCAACCTCAAGCAGGGCCTGGGACTGGACCCCAGGGCTGGGGGCAGAGGGAGGGAGGGCATCCTGGGTGGATCAGCTGAGCAAAGGCCCAGGGGTGACTATAGTGTCCCTTTTCCCTCAGGGCTGTGGCCAGCATGCAGGGGCCCCCACTGAAGCACCGTGACCCTCGGCTTCAAGAACCCCACACTCCTGTTCCCTGTGCCTCCTGGCCTGCCACCCTGCTCCCCACCCAGAAAATCCTTGGACTCTGTGCCTCACAGCTGGGTCCTGTGCTGGGCAGGTCTCCATGGGGACAGGGCACAAAGGAGGGAGCAGGTCTGGGCCACCCTGAGAAGGAAGGAAAAGGTACACAGGCTGTGACTGCTGGGTGGAAGAGAGGGAATGAGCAGAGGACGCCAGGGTGGGCCCTGCAGGACTTCTCTGGGGTGGACAGTGGACCCCAGCCATGAACACACATGTTGGGCCAGGCCAGAGGGCTGGAGTGTCCCAAGCCCCAGAGCCCTGCAGGGCCCAGAGGGTCAAGGCCAGGACTAGAGGCCCTGAAGTCCTCAGGTTTGGCCAGACAATCCCAAAAGGCAGCTGCGCCCTTTGTGGAGATACTGTTGAGTGGCCTTATTGTCCCTGCACCATTTATAACACCAGGGGACACGTGTCATCTGGCTGAGCCACTCATGGATTCCGTGAGGCCAACAGCCGGGATCATCATCCCATTTCACAGGCAGGAAAACCGAGGTTCAGAACAGTTACATCCCAAAGAGGAAGGCAGAGACAGCTTCTAGGCATCCTGATGACCACCCCAGGCCCTGCTATCCAACAAATGGGGAAACTGAGGCCAGGAGAGGAAGGGAGCTGCCAAGTTCACACAGGGGGCCACCTGCATGCGGCACTGCCCTCTGCCAGGTGCTGGACATGCTCACATGGGGTGACCTCCCTCCACCATTCCGCAGCCCCGACCCATTGCAGGGGTGCAGAAAAGAGGCCTGAGAGAGGCATCAGGCAGCGTCAGGGCCAGAGACCCAGTGGCCGCCCCTCCACCCAATGGCTGGGAGTGGGGAAGGCGGCTGGCAAAGGGCCTGGGGGAGCCCAGAGCACTGTTCTTCCCCGAGGAGACTGCAGCAGGAGTCTAGACCCCAGGGTCAGACAGGGAAGGGTCCCCACCCACCCTCAGCCCTCACTAGCCCTTGACCTTGGGCAATTTCCTTCCCTTTTGCAGGCCTCAGTTTCCTCATCTGTATAATGGGGTGATAACAGCAGTCTCTCCTCCACGGGGCAGGTTTGGGGATTAATTGGGGCATTGCCTAGGGTGTACCTGGCCCATGGGGACCCTCACCAACCACCAGCCATTGCTGTCATCTCCTGGGCTCTTGCCTAGGCCCCAAGTCTGACATGCTGGGTAACTCTGGACAAGTTCCTTCCCCTCTCTGGGCCCCAGCCTTCCTGTCTGCCCAAGGAGGAGATGGGTGAGGTGCCCAGGGCCAGCCATTCGGGAAACCATAAGATTCCTGGAAGAAGGGCTGGCCAGGGAGGTCTGGAGGGGCAGCAGGGCCTGGGTGGGCAGAGGTGGGGGCCAGGCCAAGGGATTGGGGCAACTCGCCTCTCCCAGCTCTGCTGGCCCTGCCTGCAGCTGGCCGCCCCTGGGAATCCCCAGCCTAAAGTTAACCCCGAGTTGGCTGAAACCAGAACTCAGAGTGACAAAAGGAGAGAAATAAAGGGAAGAGAAACTGAGCCCTGGCCATCGGGGCGTGGGACAGGCGACAAACAGCACCAGGTGTGGCCGGGAGGGGCACGGGGCAATTTCAGGGCTGTACCGGATGTTTGTGCAGCTCACAGGTGGGGGCAGCAGAGCCCTTCCCCCACCCCTCCCAGCCCTGGCCCCCAGGCCTGACCCTGCCCCCCACCCCGGCTGCCTCCCACACCCTGAGCTCCATCCTGGGTCCTGGAATTCCAGAGGGCCGACCCGAGGGGATCTCAGAACCAGCCAGTGGTGACCCTAACTGTCAGCAGGGCCCCACGGCCGGGGACGCCAGGGAAGGCCCCCGGCCGGTGGCTTGGTGGAACGAAGGGGTGAGGGACTGATGGCACTCGCACCGGCATCCTAACTTCCCCAGAGCCAGTGACTGTGAGAGCCTCTTAGGCCCTCCTGAATGTGTCCCCTGTGCCCACTGCCTGGGGACATGCTCCCCTTCACCCCAGAAATCCTGCTTGTAGGAATCCACTGTGGAGAAGTCAAGTGGCCAGCCTGGGCCTGTGTCGGGGTGCGGCCACAGTGCGTTTCCAACGGCCAAATGTATAGACACCCCAACGTCCACATCCCCAGACAGCCTCGCACAAGGGCGCAGAGGGAGGTCTACATCGGGAGATGGTGGGACACAGGCAAGGTGACAAGACAAGGTCCCACCTTTGTGATAAGTGCCTGACTTCATGCAGAGAAGAGTCCGGATGGAGCCATACCGACATGCTATGGGGGGGCGTCCGTGGCAGTGTGAGATGACATATTTGTTTTGTGTTCTTCTTTATGCTTTTCCGTGTGTTCTGATTTCTCAAAGAACATGTGTTCATTTTATAATCAGAAAACAAAACAATAAACTGATTTAAGATAATCCAAGATCCTCTAAAAATGGTATTTTAGAGGATTTGAGTGGCATCTAGAAAAGTGGCATCTTGAACATGTTATAATGTTATCCAAAAGAGGTCGCCAGACAGGACATGACACGTGCGTGCATGTGTCCCTGTGTCCCCATTCGATGGAGGTGGCACATGTGTGCCCACACCCACGTCCATTCACTGGGGCCACCCGTTCGGGTGGAGCTCCAAGTAGTGTTGGGTTTCATTTTGCACATCTGACTTTTCTCACTTTTTGACAACGACTATACATTTGTTGTGTAATTATGAAAAATAGAAGGCTTTTGTCACTTAAATAAGCATATTTATCCCGATTCACGTAGCATTCAGACAATACTTCTT
This sequence comes from Mirza zaza, assembly GCA_008750895.1. Taxonomy (NCBI): domain Eukaryota; kingdom Metazoa; phylum Chordata; class Mammalia; order Primates; family Cheirogaleidae; genus Mirza; species Mirza zaza. The sequence continues at coordinate 5,768 of VSMD01115299.1, read as the reverse complement.
GTTTGCCTGCTACACACATTGCAGGCGGGGTTGGGATTATGCTGATGAAAAGAGACTGCAGTCCCTCTTGGGGGATATATATGGAAAAAGGCCTTTAGGATACTAAAATGGATTCTTATCCTCGAAGTTGTAGGTCCTTTTCAAATCAATCAAACTTCCTCACAGGCCCAGCCAGCACACAGAGGCAGGAAGCTGAGGGACAGGTGCTAGGCCAAACAAAGGGACAAGAGGGCATTCCAGGAGTGATGAGAACACAGTTGGCAGGTCTTTAGCAAAGAGGGTTGGAGAAAAGCAAATCCCATTAAATACAGTTAAAAACAGAAGAGGGACAAGTGCAAGTCAAAAGGTGAAGCTAGTTCTTCAAAGAGTAATAAAAGCAGATGAGCTAGGGACAGGGTCAGGTCAGGATCAGCAGAAGTTACGAAAGAAAGCGAGAGGCCAGAACAGACTTGAAGAGTTGTCACCAGTTCCCAGGGCAGGAAGATTTATGTAATAGGTCAGGGCATGATAACCTGTAGGAAGCCCTAAGTTGACAAACTTCTCTGCCATTTAGAGGTGACACTTTACCTGGCAACTAATCTGTCTCCTCAAGTTCTGATCTATGCAGCGTTGATAATAGCAGCAGCTCCCCCACATGTGAAAAATGGGGAACACACAAGAGACACACATGAATTTCCCGACAGAATACCTGTTTCCGTGAATGGTGGAAATAGATTAGAAATTATTATCTGAAATTCACTCTGTATTGCCTATCCTTTGTTTATTCTAATTATACTTATATTTATCATTAGTAACATATATATTTGTCATTTCTTTTCATATATTTATAGTCTCCATGTAAAGAAACTCTCCACCTGCCGGCACTGCCGGGTATCTGTCCTGCCAGCAACAAGAAGCCAGACACCACACCTTACCTGTTTGTTCACGCCACTTTCTCCCTAGAAAAATAGGAGCTTTTAACCCAATTCTGTGAGTCTAGTGCTCAGACCTAAAACCCAAAAGCGCAGGAACTCCACAGCTATGTTTTCCAGCCTGCCCCACCTGCCCTTTCTGAGACCCTCTGTGACAAAGGAAAACCTGCTGCCCCAGGGGTTCAGGCCTCTTCCCATGTCCCCAGACTCCATCTCCTCCCCAGCACCCGGCCCACGGCCTGCGAACTTCAAGGCTCTCAATGAACAGTTCTAATGAGGGAAGGGAAGGAGGAAGGGAGGAGATGAGTGGACACATGGATGTGGAGACGGGTGAATGACTGAGGGATGGATGGGTGGGTGGATTGGCAGGGGCATGGTGGATGGATAGTGGGTGGTGGGTGAATGGATGGGAGAGGTCGGGGATTAAGGGGTGTGTGGGTGGATGGATGACTGATAGATGGGTGGATGATCAACAGATGGGTGGGTGGGTAAGGGGTGGATCAGGGTGCAGGGGTAGGTGCATAATTGAGTGGGTGAATGGATGAGTGGATAGTTGATGGCTGGGTAAATCCTAATCACCAGAAACACAGAACCTTGTGCCCAGCAGCTCTATGTAAAGGGACTGAACCTAACACTTGAGTTTCAATCCCTGCTCTGATCCTGACTCAGGTGTGACCTTGGGCTATTTCTTTAATGTCCCTAAGCCTTGTCCCCTCACCAGGCAAAGAGGATGTCAGCACCTGCCCTGCCCACCTCGCAAACTGCTGGGAAGGACACTGGAAAGACACATGCACATGAAGATGTTTTAGAAACCTCAGAGAGCATCTTGGCTGTGACCTTCATGTTGGAGGTAACTTGGAGGTCATCAAAGTGACTCTGCCAGGGGTTGGATCATAGTTTGTGGTAACAGCTTGGAGGCCAGAAAGACTGAGGTTCAAGTCCTGGCTCTACCGCTTGTCCAAGTGTGTGACTGTCCTCTCTGTCCTCTGCTGTGACGCGGAGGCGATGACGGTGGCAGCTACCACTCAGAGCTGTGCGAGGATGCAGTGGGACGATTGTGGAAAGTGCTCGGCACAGCACCCAGCAGGGTTGAATGACGGATTCAAGGTCTGCCCTATGGGGTGACAAAGAAGAGACCCAATCGCTCCTCCATGCAGTGGGGTGCCTGGAGGCTATGAGGTTGAAGAAGTGCTCTAGGGTGCCTAACTCAGCGGCTCACGAAACCCTGACAAGTGTCTGTATAAATGTGCATTGTGGAGAGAGCTCTGGGGCTTTATGCAGAAAGAAGCCATTAGCCATAAAGGGTTAACTACAGTTATCTAATCCAAGACCTTCATTTAGGAAACTGAGTCCTATGGTCTGCCCAAGGGCACTTGGTGGGTCACCTGACGCCAGACCTGAGATAGGATTACCACCACCTGGGAGCAGCGTACACTGGTGGGAGCCGGGAGTTGAGAGGACAGTACCAGGGTGAGGGATAGAGACAGCAGGGGCCACTATTTGGATCGAGCAGTAGGATTGCAGGGGAATTGCAACTTCCTTTTAAAGCTTGTCTCCCGAGGTTGTTATTAGGAGGCTTTAAATAATAAAATTGACGGAGAAAAAGGTCAGTGGTGGCGAAAACACCTCGACCCATTCCTCCAGGGGACCTGAAGCTTCTGCTCACAAACAAATAGACCAAAAGAGAGGCAGAAACAAAATGAATCGAGTATATTAACCGTGAGTGTGACTTGGAAGGGAATCGTGGGTCCTGGAAGAGATTTCTCTCCTGTCGCCAGGGCCATCCTGCTGGAGAGGTTCCAGGGCTCCCTGGCAAAGTGGTGCTTCCAGGGTCCCCAAACTTCAGGCCCAGGTGGAGGCAACAAGGCACAGATGGAGGTTATGGGGACACAGGTGTCAGCAAGGGACAGTCACCTTGTTTGTCTTCTGACTTCCTCTTAAAATACAGTTTCTAGAACTAGCTCTTTAGTTTCAAAATAATAACCACTCATTGTCAACAACATGAAAAGTACAGAAAACAAACAGGAGGAAAACAATTCACCCCTCATCCTTCACCCAGGAGAGCCACTGCTAATATTTTGATGTGTTTCCTTCTATTTTAAGTGCAAACTCTTAACAACCATAAAATGCATTAAATGAATTTGTAAAGTTTTCAAGAAATCATGAGAGTAGTGATGGTTGCACAAAGTTGGGAATGTACACACTGAATCACGCGCTTTAGAGTGGTGAGTCCTGCATGATGTGAATTTCACCTGCCTTCGCCTACCAGGCTGATAACATGGCCAGGACCTCGGGAACCCCTCTTTCCTTTTCCTCATGTTTGGCCTCCTCTGCATGTGTCCTTATGCTATTTTTGAGCTTGGTCTGCATTTAAATATTCATACGGATTAAATTAGACCGCGTGCATTTTCCACGGTTTGCTTATTTCTCGACACGGCATCTTTGACGTTCGTCCATGTTGACAGCGTGCTCATGTTCACTGCTGACCATGAGCCCACCTCGATGAGGTCCCACCACCCACGTGGGCAGCTCAGTCCAGGAGGAGGGCATCCGGCCACATCTGGAGTGTGGTGTGAGGGTTTCTCCCAGGCCAGTCATTGTACAACACATCTTTTTGCTTTATTTTTTCAGATGTAGTGAATTTTTTTCCTGATTATAAAAAGCGATACAAAGATTCTCCTAAAGTAAAGCATAAATGAAAGTATAAAGAAGAAAAGTTCCCAGTGCTACCTAGAGATCTGTGCTGGCTACATCTGGTGTGTGTCCTTCCAGACTCAGCCTTGCACTTCATATAGACCTCAGATAGACCGTGACACATGCATGACGGGTGGATGAGATTCTCTCCACTTTGGGCACTTAACAACACACCCACGCAGGTGTGGCTAAACCTGGGCGCACATGGCGCTTGGGAACAAGCGCTCCAACGAGACTCAGGCAGCCCCTCTCCGGGTCCCACCGGATGATTAGGCTGCTGGAGTCGTTCACTGTTTGGAGCAAGACGCAGCCAGTGCCCCGACCTCCATCTCTGTGCGTGGGTCCCACGACTGACCCGCCCAGGGTCAAAGATCACGCCTGTCTTAGGCGCCGGGAGCGCGCTGCAGACCGACTCCGGACAGGGGAGCGTGCACCGTCCCGCAGAGCCCAGGAGGCCCCCTGCACCCGCAGGGAGGCCCACGAGGGTGTGCACGAGGCGTCCTCGGCACTGCTCCTCCACCCGGCCACCCGGCCCCAGCTCTGCCCTGAGGCCTCCTCCCAGCTCCTCAGGGCTCGCCTGCGCCAGGCCCCAAGCCCCAAGCCCCTCCTCAGGGAGGCTCAGGCCCCCCGGCGAGGCCGCAGGGCAGCACCGAGCCCGCGGGGCCAGGGGCTCAAAGCTGGGACTTGGCCTCCGGCTGCTCTGGGGTCTGGAGGGCAGGAGGCTGCGCTGGCGGCCGCGGGGCAGTGGGGTCTGCGCGTGCGGGGCGGGGGGCTTGGCAGGCCCTGATGGTGGCCACTGTCCCCACCCTCGGGGCCCAGGAAGGAGCCTGTCCCCAGGCTGCCCCGGATAACACCTGACCCCAGCCTCCGAGGCTGGAGGCCCAGTCGGCCTTTCGGGGTGGCCGCCCTTCGTGTGGAGGGCGGGGGCCCCAGGCCCAGGACGCCCAGCAGCAGGGCCGGCCCCGCCCCGCCTGGCCCGCAGTCACACCACACATTCACACCCACACACCGATGCACACCCATCCCCACACACTCACAATCACACACACTCACAATCACACACAGACACAGTCACTCCCACCCACACACGCTCTCACACATCACAGTCACACACACTCACACACGCTCTTACATCACAGTCACACACACACGCTCTCACGTCACACAGTCATACACACGCTCTCACACATCACAGTCACACACACACACCGATACACACCCATCCCCACACACTCACACAGACACACACACTCACAATCACACACAGACACACAGTCACTCCCATCCACACACGCTCTCACACATCACACAGTCACACACACTCACACACGTTCTCACATCACAGTCACACTCACACGCTCTCACACATCACAGTCACACACATGCTCTCACAGTCACACTCACACATGCTCTCACACATCACACAGTCACACACACACACCGATACACACCCATCCCCACACACTCACAATCACACACACTCACAATCACACACAGACACACAGTCACTCCCACCCACACACGCTCTCACACATCACACAGTCACACACACACACTCTCACACATCACAGTCACACACACACACGTTCTCACATCACACAGTCACACTCACACACACTCTCACACATCACACAGTCACACACACTCACACACGTTCTCACATCACACAGTCACACTCACACGCTCTCACACATCACAGTCACACACATGCTCTCACACAGTCACACTCACACACACTCTCACACATCACACAGTCACACACACTCACACACTCTCACACATCACACAGTCACACACACACGCTCTCACACATCACACAGTCACACACACTCACACACGTTCTCACATCACACAGTCACTCACACACAGTCTCACACATCACACACTCACACCCACACAAGCTCTCACACATCACAGTCACACACACTCACACACGCTCTCACATCACAATCACACACACCCGCAACCCTCACTCACAGGCACACTCCGGAGCCAGAGCCGACAGTGCCCTCTTGTGGTCACTGCTGTCCCTTCCCCACAGGCCTCTCCCTTCAGTGACAAACCCGGTGCTCATGAGACCAGGGGCGGCGTCCAGGAGGGTCGCGCTCTCCCCTCACGGGGGGCGTCCGGGAGGCCGCGCTCTCCCCTCACGGGGGGGGGGGG
>VSMD01115297.1:0-17468 GCA_008750895.1 Mirza zaza | reverse complement strand
ACTTTATTGCCCAGGCTAGAGTGAGTGCCGTGGCATCAGCCTAGCTCACAGCAACCTCAAACTCCTGGGCTCAAGCAATCCTGCTGCCTCAGCCTCCCAAGTAGCTGGGACTACAGGCCTGCGCCACCATGCCCGGCTAATTTTTTCTCTATATATATTTTAGTTGGCCAATTAATTTCTTTCTATTTATAGTAGAGATGGGGTCTCGCTCTTGCTCAGGCTGGTCTCGAACTCCTGAGCTCAAACGATCCGCCCACCTCGGCCTCCCAGAGAGCTAGGATTACAGGCTTGAGCCACCGCGCCCGGCCTACTTCTCTTAAGATATAGAACATTTCCATCTCCCCAGAAAGTTCTTTCAGGACTTTCTCAGTCTATCTCCCCAGAAACAATCATTGTTCTGATTTCTATCACCATGGATTATTAAATGGAATCATTATAAAACATTTTTAAAATTCAGTAAGTGTTCTTTTTAAAAATATAAGGCCAAATGCAAATATTTGGACTCTAACTGATGCAGAGTTAGAACTGAACTCTGCATGGAAAGCTTCTCTGTATCAAAGACCCAAAAAGATAATTCACCACCAAGGGCAGAGAGAGGAGAGATGGATATAAAACATATAAGTACAGATGAAAAGTTGTTTCCAGGAACAAATGAGAAAGCTATCTTTCTAGCTTTTCTTAAGGCTAGCAAGCTGAGAACTCAGCATGCTGTATACCAGGATTGCTCTTTAAAGGCATCCTTTCAAGATGACTTCATCAACACCTAAACAGCACAAGCCCCCTTTCCGCCACACACTGCTCCTCACCCAGGGCCTCTGGCCTCCTAGTGGAGATCCGCAGGCTCTCAGCAGGGATGGGGACAAGCTGCAGCAGTGTGAGAGCCAGCTGCTTCCCAAGGTGGCCACCTCCAATGATGCCCACCTTTAACTTGTTATTGTCAGGAGTGGCTAAATGAAGTGATCCAACTGAGCGATATCTGGAACTTTGTTTCTCATGTAATGATTTTCTGGAGAATGAACAGGCACATACATAAATACATGTACACATTATAGCTTTTCTTAACTGTTAGCCTCTGGCGTTTTCTGCTTTAACTTTCTCACATGGAAGCCTGGTGGCACCTAAAATACTTCAGAAAGGAGGCACTTTAATTGCATGCCATTTGTCCAGCCTTGCTAGGGAATGAAATGTTCCTCCTGAGTGAATTTTCCAAAAACAAAAGGATAACCCTTCCTTGGTGTCTGTGTCCTGGTTTCTAAAAGAAAAAGAAAAAGAAAAAATAATTTTTAAATGTTTAAATTATTAAAAAAAAAAAAAAGGATGATCCTTTTCAAGGGACCAAATTTGTTTAAAGCATTTTAAAAAATCTTGAAGGTTTTTTTTTTTTTTTTGGGCAGAGTCTCACTCTGTCACCCTGGGTAGAGTATAATGGCGTGATCATAGCTCACTGCAACCTCAAACTCCTGGGCTCAATTGAGCCTTCTGCCTCAGCCTCCTGAATATCTGGGAGTATAGGCCCCTGCCATCACACAGGCTAATTTTTTTCTATTTTCAGTAGAGACAGGTCTTGCTGTTATTGGATGGTCTTGAACCCCTGATGTCAAGCAATCCTCCCACCTTCACCAACCAGAGTGCTCAGATTACAGGCGTGAGCCACTGCACCCAGCCAACATTTTAAAATTTTTGTTGCATGTATTATGCATTTCCCTGCCTTCTTAAACACAAGGTCTGAATATTAACCATTTTGTTGACTCAGAACCATCATCTATGAACAGCCACTCTTACACATTTTACTGTAATGTATAACACACTGTGAACCAGTTCTCTTTTTTTTTTTTTTTTGAGACAGTCTCACTCTGTTGCCCGGGCTAGAGTGCCATGGCATCAGCCTAGCTCACAGCAACCTCAAACTCCTGGGGTCAAACAATCCTCCTGCCTCAGCCTCCCGAGTAGCTGGGACTACAGGCATGTGCTACCATGCCCAGCTAATTTTTTCTATTTTTGGTAGAGACGGGGTCTCGCTCTTGTTCAGGCTGGTCTCAAATTCCTGAGCTCAAACGATCTGCCCACCTCGGCCTCCTAGAGTGCTAGGATTACAGGCGTGAGCCACGGTGCCTGGTCCCTCATTTTTTGTTTGTTTTCTGTGAAGACATCTGCCAATTTTTTCTTATGGTAAACAACCATAAAATTTATCATCTAAAACATTTTTAAGTGTACAGTACAGCAGGGTTAACTGTATGCACATTGTTGTGCAACAGATCTCTAAAAGCATTCCATCTTGCAAAAATGGAACTCTATACCCATTGAACAATTCCTCTTTTCCCTTTCACCCAGGCCCTAGCAACTATCATTCTACTTTCTGTTTGGCTACATTAGATACCCTATATAAGTGGAATCATGCAGTATTTGTCTCTTTTTTTTTTTTTTTTTTGAGACAGAGTCTCGCTTTGTTCCCCAGGCTAGAGTGAGTGCCATGGCGTCAGCCTAGCTCACAGCAACCTCAAACACCTGGGCTCAAGCGATCCTTCTGCCTCAGCCTCCCGAGTAGCTGGGACTACAGGCATGCGCCACCATGCCCAGCTAATTTTTTTTATATATATTAGTTGGCCAATTAATTTGTTTCTATTTATAGTAGAGACAGGGTCTCACTCTTGCTCATGCTGGTTTCGAGCTCCTGACCTGGAGCAATCCTCCCACCTCGGCCTCCCAAAGTGCTAGGATTACAGGTGTGAGCCACCATGCCAGGCCAGTATTTGTCTTTTTGTGACAAATACACAAATGCTTATTCTCTTAGCATAATGTCCTTAAGCTTTATCCATATGAATATTGGGATTTTTAAAAATTTCTACAAAAAATGCTAGTGGTATTTTGATAAGGATTGCATTGAATTTGTAGATCACTTTGGGTAGAATGGACATTTTAACACAATTAAGTCTTCCAATCCATGAACATGGACTGTCTTTCCATTTATTTGTATCTTCTTTAATTCTTTCAGCAATGTTTTGTAGTTTTTAGAGTACAAGTGTTTCATCCCCTTGGTTAATAAGTTTATTACTATTTTATTCTGTCGTAAATAGGATTGTTTCCTCAATTTCCTTTTTAGATTGTTCATTGATAGTGTACAGAAATGCAACTAATTTTGTATGTTGGTTTTGTATCCTGCAACTTTGCTGAATTCGTTACTAGTTCTAACAGTTTTTGTGGAATTTTTAGGGATTTCTATATATAAGATGATATCGTTTGTGAACAGAGATCACTCTATTTTTCCTTTCCAATTTAGATGTCTTTTATTTATTTTTCTTACCTAACTGGTCTGGTTAGGACTTCTAGTACTACTATCTTGAATACGAGTGGTGAAAGTAGGCATCCTTGCCTTGTTTCTGCCCTTAGAAGAAAAGTTTTCAGTTTTTCACCATTGAGATGTTAGCTGTGGGCCTTTCATATATGGCCATTATTTGTGTTGAAACAATTTCTCTCTATTCCTAGTTTATTGAGTGTTTTTATCATGAAAGGTTATTGAATTTTGTCAAATTCTTTTTCTGCATAAATTGAAATGATCATGTGATTTCTTTCATTCTAGTAATATAGTATATTATATTGATTTTGTATTTGAATCATCCTTGCATTCCAGAAATAAAGCCCACTTGGTCATAATCCTTTTTAGTGAGAATAATCCTTTTAGTGTGCTGTTGAATTCAATTTGCTAGTATTTTGTTGAGGATTTTTGCATCAAGAGTGTTGTTCTATAGTTCTCTTATATCTTTGTCTAGGTAAGGGTTTGTTAATTTTGTTGATCTTTTCAAAATATCAGGTCTTAGTTTTGATTTTTTTCTATTGTTTATATATTCTCTGGTTTGTTTATTTCTGCTGTTTATTTCCTTTTGCTTACTTTGGGTGTTGTTTGTCCTTCTTTCTCTAGTTCCTTGAAGTATAAAGTTAGGTTTTTCATTTGAGATCTTTCTTTTATTTTAAAGTAGGCATTCACCTTTATAAACTTTGCTCTTAGTACTGCTTTTGCTGCATAAGTTTTGGTATGTTGTATTTTCATTTGTCTCAAGATATTTTACATTTTTTCTTGTGATTTCTTTTTTGATCCATTGGCTGTTTAAGAGTGTGTTAATTTCCACATATTTGTGAATTTTCCAATTTTCTTTTTGCTATCCATTTCTAGTTTCATTCCATTGTAGTTGAAAAAAGATAATTGATATGATTTGAATCTTCTTAAATTTGTTAAGACTTGTTTTGTATCCTAACACGTGATCTATCCTAGAGAATGTTCCATGTGCACTTGAAAAGAATGTATATTCTGCTTCTATTGGGTGGAGTGTTCTGCATTTGTCTGTTAGGTTCCAACTGGTCTATTGTGCTGTTCAAGTCCTCTGTTTCCTTATTGACGTTCTGTGTGATTGTCCTATTTATTATTCAAAATGGGATAATAAAATCTATTATTATTGTGTACCTTCAACTCTATAAATATTTGCTTAATATTTTTGGCTGCTCTGAGGTTAAGTACATATATATTTATAATTGTTATATCTTCCCCGTGAATTGATCTTATCATTATATGATGTCATTCTTTGTCACTCAAGACACTTTTTGACTTAGTCTATTCTGTGTGATATGAGTATGGCCAACCCTGTTTTCTTTCGGTTACCATTTGCATGGAATATCTTTTTCTATTTTCTCACTTCCAGTCTATGTGTGTCCTTATATCTAAAGTGAGTCACTTGTGGACAGCATATAGGTTGGATCTTGTTTTATTTTTTTTAATCCATTCAGCCACTCTGTGTCTTTTGATTGAGGAGTTTAATCCATTTACATTTAAAGTAATTACTGATAGGGAAAGACTTACTATTGCTATTTTGATAATTTTTTCTATATGTCTTACAGTTATTTTGTTCCTCTTTTGCTGCCTTCCTTTATGTTTCATTGATTCTTTTGTAATGACATGCTTTGATTCCTTTATTTTCTTTTGTGTATCTTTGGTATTTTCTTTGTTACCATAGGAAATTACATAAAAATCTTATAGTTATAACAACCTATTTTAAACTGATAATAGCTTAATTCCAGTCACATGCAAAAACTCTTATGTCTTTATCTTCCCCCACCCCTGCTTTTTGTTATTGATCTCACAAATTATATCTTTTATATTTTGTATCCATTAACATAGTTTTATAGTAATACCATGTTTCCCTGAAAATAAGACAAAGTCTTATATTTATTTTTCCTCAAGAACAAACCCTAGGCTTATTTTCAGGGGATGTGTTTTTTTTTTTAAGTACGGTACGACAATCTACATTTATTCAAATATAGTTAAGTTGTCTTCTTCTGGAACATCATCATAACTCTCCAACCCCCAAATTCCATCCTGAATTTCTTGCAACTCTATTTCCTTTAGAACCATTGGCCCCAGTCTGTCATGTTGAGCAATAGAGCTCTCATGGGGCAGATAAGAAGGGCTGTTCATCTTTTTTTTTTTTTTTTTTTTTTTGAGACAGAGTCTCACTTTATTGCCCAGGCTAGAGTTAGAGTGAGTGCCGTGGCGTCAGCCTAGCTCACAGCAACCTCAAACTCCTGGGCTCAAGCAATCCTGCTGCCTCAGCCTCCCAAGTAGCTGGGACTACAGGCATGTGCCACCACGCCTGGCTAATTTTTTTCTATATATATTAGTTGGCCAATTAATTTCTTTCTATTTATAGTAGAGATGGAGTCTCGCTCTTACTCAGGCTGGTCTCGAACTCCTGAGCTCAAACGATCCGCCCACCTCGGCCTCCCAGAGAGCTAGGATTACAGGCTTGAGCCACCGCGCCCGGCCAAGGGCTGCTCATCTTTACCTGCGATGAAATGCATGGGTTGTGCAGATACACTGCGTAGCCACGCCCATCAATAGGTCTTATTTTCAGGGTGGGGCTTATATTGCACAAATGCTTAGAAATCCTGCTAGGGCTTATTTTATGGGTAGGTCTTATTTTGGGGGAAAATAAGACCTCTTTTTGGGAAACACGGTAGTTACTTTTTAAGCTTTTATCTTTTAAATTCTACACCAGCATTAAAAATTATTTATGCACCATCCATTACAATATTATAGTACTATGTATATGCCTATATATTCATCTGAACCAAAAAGCCTTATAATTTTGTATACTTTTGTGTTGCTGTCTAGTAATTTTTTATTTCAACTTAAGGACTCCCATTAGCATTTCTTTTTTTTTTTTTTTTCCCAGACAGAGTCTCACTCTGTTGCCCCAGGTAGAGTGCTGTGGCATCAGCCTAGCTCACAGCAACCTCAAACTTCTGAGCTCAAGCGATCCTTCTGCTTTGGCCTCCTGAGCAGCTGGGACTACAGGCATGTGCCACCATGTCCGGCTAATTTTTTGCATATATTTTTAGTTGGCCAATTAATTTCTTTCTATTTTTAGTAGAGACAGGGTCTCGCTCTTGCTCAGGCTGGTCTTGAACTCCTGAGCTCAAATGATCCACCCACCTCAGCATCCCAGAGTGCTAGGATTAAAGGCATGAGCCACCGAGCCCGGTCCCATTAGCATTTCTTATAAAGAAAGTCCAGTGGTGATGAACTCTCTCAGCTTTTGTTGGGAAGGTCTTGATTTCTCCTTGATTTTTTATTTTTATTAGAGACAAGGTCTTGCTGTTGCCCAGGCTGGAATCCAGTGGCATGGTCATAGTTCACTACAGCCTAGAACTCCTGGCCTCAAGCATCTCTTTGACTTTTGAAGTACTTTTTTTGCCAGCTATAGTATTCTTGTGGGTTTTTTTTCTTTTAGCACTTTGAATATATCAAACCACTCCCTTCTGGCCTATGTTTCTGCTGAGAAACCCACATAATCTTATGGAAATGCCTGTGTGTGTGACAAGTTTCTTTGAGCATCTTGAATTTGGATATTCATTTCCTTCCTCAGATTTGGGAATTTTGGGGCCATTATTTCTTTAAATAAGATCTCTGAACCTTTCTTTCCTTCTCTTTTCCTTCTGAGATTCTCAGAATTGTATATTGGCCCACTTCATGGTGTCCCATAAGTCCCTTAGACGTCTTCACTTTCTTTTTCTTATTTTTATTCTGAGACAGAGTCTCACTCTTGTCACCCCAGCTAGAGTGCAGTATCATGATCATAGCTCACTGTAACCTCAAACTCTGGGGCTCAAGTGATTCTATTTTTTGTAGAGACAGGGTCTCACTCTTGCTCAGGCTGGTCTTGAACTCCTGACTTCAAGTGATACTCCCACCTAGGCCTTCCAGAATGCTATGATTACAGGTGTGAGCCACTGTGCCTGGCTTTTATTCTTTTTCCTTTTTGCTGACTTAATAATTTCAATTGACCCATCTTCCATTTTGCCGATTCTTTCTTCTGCTTGATCAAGTCTGATGTTTAACTGCTCTAGTGAATTTTTTCAATTCAGTTACTGTGTTTCTCAGCCCAGAATTTGTTTGGGTTTTTTTTATAGTTTGTTGTTGTTGATATTCTTCCTTTGTTCACATATTATATTCCTGATTTCATTTAGTTGTTTATCTATGTTTTCTTGTAGCTAATGGAACTTAAGATTATTTTGAATTCTTTATTAGGTAATTCATAGATCTCTGTTTCTTTAGGGTTGGTTTCTGGAGATTTAGTCTGTTCCTGTGATTAGGCCATATTTTGTTGTTTTATCATATGCCTTATCTTTTGTTGGAATTTGGGCATTTGAAAAAAGTTGCCACCTCTCCCAATCTTTACAGAGTGGCTTCACACAGGGGAAGACCCTTACCAACCAGCTCAGCTAGAGATTCTGGTGATCTCTCAAATCTTTTCTGGGAATGTCTTCTCTAGGCTTGGGTTTGTAATCTTCCTATTAGAGAGGTTTGCCTGTTTCTTTTGCAGAGGCTCATAATTTCTTGCTCTCTCTGGTCTACCTACATTACTGCAGGTTCTCGGTGCTGCAACAAGCTACTGAGCTTTCCTTTGTTCTAATCCAAAATATGTTGGTTCCCTATCAGTGCTCCAAGTCATGTGAGACAGAAGCCAATCTCTCAGGAAGCCCCTGAAAAGCTGGAATCTTGGACATACATTCCACTTTCTTCTTTCCCTCCAAGGGAGAAGCCACAAATTAGGCATTTTCTCCTGATTACATTGAGTTGTGCTGACTTGAGGAAAGGGGTATCTCAGGTGAAGTGCTGTGTCTTTTCTTACCTCTTTCAATGTAGCTGTTCTTGGCTTTGTACTTGCCTGGGGTACTGTAACTTCTTAGCTGGTTTCTGAAGTTCTCCTAAGAGCTTTTTGGATTACACCTTGTTGTTAAGTTAGTGTCTCTGTAGGGTTACAAGGTCTGGAGCTTTCTATTCCTCCTTCTTGCTGACATCACTCTCAGCTGTCAATTTTCATTGCTGTAGCATTCCTCTCCTACCATATACCTACTCTTTCTAGTTTGCTATTTCAGTTCTGTACAGACCTGGGAAACCAGATAACTTAGTTTTTTAAATAATGTCATGATTTATAAAAGTAAATAGTTTATAAAACAATACATACCTGAGAAACTGAGGCATTTGAGACCATTCTTTCTAGAGGTTCACTTACTGTTGGTCCTAGATGTGTTTTCTTGGCACAAGATTAACAAAGTCAAACCTCTGAATATGTAAGGTATTACTTTTGTTGTTACAAGGTAAACTTATATTTGTTTTGTATTTCTGTAAAACTGGAGTCTTAAAGCTCTGGATTTTCCATATAAGCATCACAAGATACATTCTATTTAAGGTTTCTCTCCTGGTTGAAGGAAGAGTATTTTCTCTTAGTGCCTAACCCCTCCAAACATAAAATGCCTCCTGCAAGTTTCATATGTTGTGTTTTTCCCCCCTATCTTGGGTATAACCAATAGGTTTATGCATCCTTATCAGTAAGCTAATCAGCAAACTCAATGAAGCAGCCTGCCTCCTTGGGTATGTGCTGTACCTATAAACTCATTCAATTAAGATCTGGTTCCACCATCCAGGAATTAATCTAACTTCAGAGAACAGTAAACTGAGGGGTAGAGTGAGGATGTGATTGATACTCCCAGAGTGACCTGGAGTTATAGAATCCAGGAGCCTAATTCTAGTTACCTGGTTCAAATACTCCTATTTAAGTATCTGAAGCTACATTGTATAAAGATACCAGAAACCAGGACTGGACTGAGAATTTCTCTGCAAATATTCCTGGTTTCAAGCCAGTCACCTGGCTATAGGGCCTGCAAAGTCCCAGGTAGCTTTTCCGTGAAGAAACATTCCATTAGCTCCATCTCAAAAGAAAGAAAGTACTGACCTGGTTTGCATTCCTTGCCAATAGACAGGAATGGCTAGTAATTAGCATCTGTGGAAGATAAGCTGGTGGTGATAATGAGTGAATGAATGGATGAATGATCATTTAACCAATCCATGCTTTATTATGTGACCACAGCCAGGAGGCCCTGATATGGATTTTCTTGGTCCTTTTAGACCAGGAGTGACTGACTCTAGGTTAGAAAAGATAGGAAGACAATCCCCCTACCAAACTTATCCTCCAATATAAAAAGTTTAATTCACTTGAATTCTCAGTGGTGAGATTCTTGTCCATCTTCCTAAACTTGGAGACCTAGCTTACCTCAAATTGCATAATAGTTTGCAGAAGAAGGTTGCATGGGCACAGGCATTGATCATCAGTCCTCGATAACGGCCCTGCAAATACAGCAAGAAACTGTCTTCCTCTGAAATCCCATACTCAAACTGCAGGGACTCAAGGTCCTCTAGCAGGTCCATTTTCAAGCCACCATCTCCTGCAGTGACAGATACTAATCAATTTGGTTTCCTGTCCTGGAAGAAAAGGGGTCTATAAAGGAGGGCATGTGTATGATGGTTATGTGCACCCCAGTCACAAGCACTCGTGATGGTGAGCTTCAGCAACTCTTTTCTCCCAGATTCTGAACTTGTTCATTTCTCTGAGTGTGGGTCCTTGAATCCTGGATACATGACAAATCTTAACAAGAAATCCAAAGTCATGTTTTTCCACATAGGCTACATAGGCACATAGACACTTTTTTCAGCAGAGGAATTTACATTAGCAATAGGTTTCACAGGTGTTCTTGGGCCAGTACCTTCTCCCTTCCATTCCTCCTATGTTTTGGAAGTAGGCCTGAACACATAGGACAACATTTCAAAGAAATTCTTCCCTTTCACTAAACTCTGTGTTTCCCACAGGATAGAAAAGAGGCCAAACTAAGTATCACTGGTCCCCTATCTAGGGCAGGAACATCTAGATTTTACAAAATAAACCCAAAGATACATAAACTCATCTACATACATGTATCACCAAACAGAGAAGATCGGCCCTACTCCTCCATACTTCTGGTCCTGGAGGGTAATAACTACATTTCTAAGGAGAATTACCCAAGAAATTTGCCATTATGACTCCTTAGCTACCAGATTATTTCAGTCTCTGAGTCTTAAAGGGGAAAGCCCCACCTAGAGGTTTTCCTGATCTGAACATGACGACATGAGTACCTTGCACTACTTACATGAGTACTATACCAGGGAAGTATGGAACCTTCCCAACAGAAGATTCTGGATTTCTAGTTTTTTTACAGATTGGAATACCATACAGATCTTAGTAGTAGTAATTCAGTTATTTTTCCAACCCATTCTCGTTGTGTTCAAAGAAATCAACAAAATTTTGAGGTGAAATTCACTTAACATAAAATTAGTCAAGGTGAATAATTCAGTGGTACATTCATAATGTTGTACAATCACTACCTCTGTGTAGTTCTAAAACATTTTAATATCCCCCAAAAGAAACCCCACACCCATTAAGCAGTTACTCCCCATCCCTCCCCACCATCAATCTGCTATCATGTATGGATTTACCTATTCCAGATATTTCATATAAATAGAATCATAAAATATATGACCTTTTGTGTCTGGCTTCTCTAATCCCTCTTAAAGGAAAGCTGTTATGTCATATTTCCAATCTCTTTAAAAGCAAAGTTGCTGGGGATGGTGGCTCATGTCAGTAATCCCAGCTACTTGGAAAGCTAAGGTGGGAGGACTACTTGAGCCCAGGAGGTCGAGGCCAGCTGGGCAACACAGCAAGACCTGGTCTCTAAAATAAATAAATGCAAAGTCTCCAACACTTAAAGTGAGAAACATGGAAGTTCTCATCAAATCTAAGGAACACTTCCTTCTACCAAAATAGTGGGCAGGTCATCCTAATGTTACAAGTGATGTTTCCTGCTCTGAAGGAAAAAGGAGCTCAAACCTCCCAGATCAACACAAACAATGCAATACATGTTAGGGTATGCAGACGTGAATTCTAGGCCTATCTCTCACTTAGCATTTTCAAAACTAAGGATTCAGTTGCTGTGGCTTTGTAACATGTCAACTTGGCTAGGCTGCATTTTCTAGAATTCCCTTCCCTGTATGTTTCCGGTTAGAGTGCAAGGTTGGGAGGGTAGAAATTAAACAGCAACCAGTTGTGTTTCAGCTTGCAAGGTCAGGACAGGAACTTTTGTAGTTCACACGTTGCTGCTTATCTACTGGGTACCTTGTTGGTGTGGGACAGCAGTTGGGCCTGTAACTACCACACCTTCCCCTGGATCCTCCGTTAGCTGCTTACTCCTAGGCCAGGTGTTTTTAGTCCCATGACAAAGGTACCAGCTTTTCCTGCAGGATACCCACTTTCTCAAGGTTGGAGACAGTGAGAACAGACTAGGGTCCTAGGCCATTCTCACGGATTCTAGCTTGTCCCTGCTCTCCCTCACTTTATATCCATCTTCCCTTCCCCACTGCCTTTCCTATGGACTGCAAACTCTACCACCAGATAATAAAGACAGCAACTTTAGAAAGACTATTCATCCAGCTGCCATACTTCATTCAGTAAGGTCCAATCCCTCTAAAAGACTGCATATGTAGATAATGTATATATGCTCCTAGTGGTTCTGCTTCTCTGCATGAACCCTCCCCAATACACTAGTTAAAAAGGTTACCAATATGTGAAGATGAGCCATGGCCAGGCGCGGTGGCTCAGGCCTGTAATCCTAGCACTCTGGGAGGCCGAGGCAGGCGGATTGCTTGAGCTCAGGAGTTCAAAACCAGCCTGAGCAAGAGCGAAACTCCGTCTCTACTATAAATAGAAAGAAATTGGCCAACTAATGTATATAGAAAAAATTTGCCAGGCGTGGTGGCGCATGCCTGTAGTCCCAGCTACTCAGGAGGCTGAGGCAGCAGGATTGCTTGAGCCCAGGAGATTGAGGTTACTGTGAGCTAGGCTGACGCCACGGCACTCACTCTAGCCTGGGCAACAAAGTGAAACTCTGTCTCAAAAAAAAAAAAATGAAGATGAGCCAGTAACTGTAGCACAATCTAGCATATTAAACTCCTGTTTCCTCAACTAAATATGAGGAATTGCAAAGGAGACTGCAACATGGAGAAGCAAAAGATAGTCTTACCCTCTAAAGCAGGGTTTCTCATCACTGGCATTACTAACATTTTGGACAGGATAATTCTTTGTTGTGGGGGGCTTTCCTGTGCTTCTAGTGGATAAAGGCAGCATTCTCTACCTCCACCCACTAGATGCTAGCAGCACCCCCAGGGTGGCAATATAAAGAAGTGTCTTCAGGTCGGGCGCGGTGGCTCATGCCTGTAATCCTAGCACTCTAGGAGGCCAAGAAAGGCACATCGCTCAAGGTCAGGAGTTCGAAACCAGCCTAAGAGTGAGACCCCATCTCTATTAAAAATAGAAATAAATTAATTGGCCAACTAAAAATATATGAAAAAATTAGCTGGGCATGGTGGTGCATGCCTGTAGTCCCAGCTACTCAGGAGGCTGAGGCAGAGGATCGCTTGAGCCCAGGAGTTTGAGGCTGCTGTGAGCTAAGCTGATGCCATGGAACTCTAGCTGGGGCAACAGAGTGAGACTCTGTCTGAAAAAAAAAAAAAATGTGTCTTCAGACATTGCCAAATGTCTCCTGAGGGGCAAAACTGCCTCCAGTTGAGAACCATATTGCCTTAAAGCATGCAGTATGCCTCTGTATGAAATCTTCTCTTTTTCTTCTACCACATCACCTATGCCACAGTCACAGGATTATTGAACTCTACAAACTTTTAAATTATTGTGCCCTCATTTTATAGATGAGGGTAATGAGTAGAGAGAGAAAGGGACTCACCACAAGCTCAGTAACACAGAGCTTGTTAGTGGTAGAGCTGGGAAAAGTAATTAGGTCTTCTGTCTCCCAGCTCAGTGCTCTGTTAACCAAATGGCCCTGCTTTGCCATAGCACTATTACTACTCTATCACCTGTTATGTGCTGAATGCAGTCACTGAGGGAGACTTGTAGTGGTCCCAAGATATTGACCAATTATTTCATCATTCTGCACAAAACAACCGGAAGGGGAAGAGAAGGCACCAAGGAAGAAACAGTTTTATTAGGAGTCTAGGCATATCAGGAAAACCCAGTTCAGTCACACTGAAGAGAAGAGAGGCAATGGTATGGGGCAAAAATATAGCATTATCCTCCCCAAAAACAAGTGTGAAAATAAAACCACCATCTAAATATCCTAACTGAAGTGCCACTGAGTTTAGCCCAGGTGAGACTTCTGGAAGCTCCTGGTGAAATAATGAGATTTTACTTGAAGGGAGAGCATTGCTACATCTGAGCTCCATAAGGTTATGGGTCTGGGATAGGAGAAGTAGAGGAAAAGCTCAGGGGGATGTCTCATCACCCAAACAGGGTCATCTCAGTGTACAGGTGAGAGAGGGACCCTAAATTTTTGGACAGAGTAAACTGGGGCAGCAGAGGGATACTGGCTGAAGAAACACAACATCTGGGCAATGTCTGTCATGATGTAGAGGATACTGTGCAGTCTGGTCTCAGTGTGTCTCCAGCAGGTCCTGGGCAACATTGGCACCCCTTCCTGAGGCCCCTGGAAGACAGCCATTTTTTTCTGTTCTGACTTTATTCATAGCAGAACTGCCAAAGTCCAGCACCAAGTCCTGGATCATAATTAGATGAGTGGAATGGACTGGCTATCCTAAGACATCTGTACCCCATAGTCTAAGAGAGTTCCTTTCTGGAGCAGTGACTTTTCTCAAACCAAGAAAGATCTTACCCAGTATGGGCCCAAGCTAGAAATCATGCCCACCTTCACATGAGCACCAGGTGGAGAGAATTGTTCTCAGGAGTCAAAGCTTTAGATCTTGGCCCTTAGATCCCTTGGACAAAAGATCAGTCTGAAGCTATCTGTGCCCAGGTGCTGGCTTCTGTCATAAGATGCAGACAGGCACTGCCTGTTGATAATCAGCCCAAGCGATGTGATGCTGATGCTCTCCCAAAGAAGAGCTCTCTCTACTTTCACAGGCAGGAAAAGAAAAACTGAGGCAAGCTTCAGGGTAGTTAATGCCACTTAATTCTTCCATCGAATTTGCTGTGGAAACAATGAAGGTGTGCGATCAGTTTTCACTTATCCCTACAGCAAGGTAAGAAAGACTGCAATAAAACAAGGCTCACAGCTAAGTAAGGCAAGAAAGCAAAAAAGAAGAATCAGATGGGGAGGTGCTGAGAAATTTTTTTAAATGTGTAGAATAGTTGATTTATTCAGAGATGAATTAAACACCTATTCTGTATTTTACAAACCCAATTTAGGGCATTTATTCTGGTTCTGCCCTTCTTAGAACCAGAATCCCACTACTTTTAGATGCCCCTTGAAGTAGGTCCCAAAATATATAACATGGAACTAGTTCCATATTAACAAAAAGCTCAGTAATTCATGCTATGAGAGATGAACCAGCTCTGCTCCCCAAATAGCTAATGTCTACTTCGTCCACTTCTTATTTCCAACAGATAGGTCACATCCATCCCCAGGAGACCATACAGTCTGGATAATCTGAATCTGCAATAGTTGTTTTTATACTTCTAATAGTCGGTCCCTCCCATCCGTTAGGTTTAACAAGTATCAAAGCATTACAGTTAAGTCTCAACCTGAGGCCCCCAAACCCTTCTATCAGCCTACATCTCAGAAGTAATTTCTGCTATTGCAAACAGTGTTTATGATCTTTTGGCCCATAGGAGATCCTTATATTCACGTGGCTCTAACTGCAATCCTTTCCAGGCCTTGGGAACATACACATGATGTTACTTTGTCAACTGTCTCCTGAGACTGCTGTAAGGGTAAGCTGTAGCTGCTCACCGGGCTGCTGAGAAGGGCATCAATCTTCTCTTCCTCTGCTGATCCTTTATCTACCTTACTCCTGTATGCTAGTAACTGCTGACGATCCTTCAGGTCCCGGCAGGTCTACAACAAAACAAATGAACAATATAAACCCCCAATCAACCTTAGATAAGAACAGTTATTTCTTTTTGTCACTATCACTGTGACTCAAGATTCAAAGAGAAGCCACAGGCTACAGTGGGATGACAGTGGAGTCCAACACCCAAGGAACTTCATGTTGGAAAGAAATTTACAGAGCTTATGTACATTGATTCAGTTCCATGAATTGTCCAAGCGTAATACATTTATAACAGCACAGAGAAATAAGTCAGAGGGCTGGGAAGATAATACAGGAGTGCTGATCTCTGAACTAACTTTGCCAGACTATTTTGTCCATTCAGTCAAAACTGACGGAAGCACCTCAGGATCTAGGACAGAGAATATTGTAATTCCCTACTCTCCACCGAGGATCTAACTGAGGGTTCCCATTTCTTGGGGACTCACATCAATGACGACATCATGGCATTTGAACTTAGTGGCTAAGTTCAACTTTGTGTCCACATCTTCTACCAGATTGACATATTCCTGTAATATCTGTAGGAAGAGGTACTTCTGATTAATGACACCAAGACCTATAAAACTAAAGAGCTCTACAGGTGGGGAAAAAAAATGTCCCAAAGGCGGCAAGAGAGTTCAACATCTGATGTCTACAATTCCCATCATCAACCATAGGACTAGTTCTAAAGTGGGAAATGATGTAACACGGGGAGTACTTCTATGTTCCCTTGGTAAGAAGGGAAGAGCACATTTCTCCTTATCCTAGAGCCCAAAACACATGCTAGCAATGGCAGTGCTCTAGATCTGAGTCAGTGCTGTGCCTATTGTTCCTTGCTGTCCTTACTCAGTGAGTTCTCTTTTTTTACATTAGTACTCCACATAGGCTAAACACAGTAGACACCCTCAGAGAGGACAGTCTGGGATTACTTCCCCAACCCCACCAGACACAGGATCTATGTCCATTGCCCAGGCTGGAATGCAGTGGCACAAACATAGCTTTCTGCAGCCTCCTGAGCTCAAGTGATCCTCCTGTCTCGGTCTCCCAAATAGCTAGGACTACAACTGCATGCCACAAAACCCAGCTAATTTTTTTAAGTTTTTCTATAGAGACGGGGTCTTGCTATGTTGCCCAGGCTAGTCTTGAACTCCTGGCCTCAAGGGATCCTTCCTTCTTAGTCTCCCAAAGAGTAGGATTACTTCTAAATGGCACAAAACTTCCCTCCCTGGCCTTTTCTATCTTGAGGTATTGTGCAGTCATTGTGCTCCCTTTAGGGAAAATAAAAGCAGTTCACGTCTCCCATCATTGACCAGTAAGAGGCTAAAAGGTAGGTCTCCTAGAGTACCCTGTACCCAACTCAAGTCTTTAGGGGCCATTACCTGGACAGGGGCACTGTTCTTGTGCAAAATTTCCACAACTCGATGGAAGCCAATGGGTGCTCTCTTCTTGGTATAGCCCAGCCAGTTCTGAAAAGACAGATGGGGCAGCAGTAGCTGAGACCAGGCACACTCCACACACTCTGGGCTAGTCTGTTTTACGGTCAGATCAGAGTAATACAGGGGTGTGGGGGGTTATGGATAGGAGTGAGGTATAGGGAAATGATGACAGATGAATTTTTTAAATGTCAAGATTTTTTAGAGGGTAGAAGAGAGTCAGAGGTATGAAATAAGTTCTTAGATCTATAGGAACTAATATAGGAAAAAAGTCTATGAACTACTAAAAAATGGAGTAATTTACTTAATATTTGTAGTATAAACTTATCGATGTAGAACAAATTCTGTCTTTAAATCTTTATATATATACATAGATGTTCATTTGTAAATTCATGAGGAAAGGTCTGGAAAGCTACCAATCAAACTTTTTAACAAACACTGTTGTTAAAACTTTTTAACAGGCCGGGCGCGGTGGCTCAAGCCTGTAATCCTAGCTCTTTGGGAGGCCGAGGTGGGCGGATCGTTTGAGCTCAGGAGTTCGAGACCAGCCTGAGCAAGAGCGAGACCCCATCTCTACTATAAACAGAAAGAAATTAATTGGCCAACTAAAATATATATAGAAAAAAAAATTAGCCGGGCATGGTGGCACATGCCTGTAGTCCCAGCTACTTGGGAGGCTGAGGCAGCAGGATTGCTTGAGCCCAGGAGTTTGAGGTTGCTGTGAGCTAGGCTGACGCCACGGCACTCACTCTAGCCTGGGCAATAAAGTGAGACTCTGTCTCAAA
>VSMD01115283.1:0-74396 GCA_008750895.1 Mirza zaza | reverse complement strand
CTTATATAGCTGTGGCCCAGAGGAAAAAAAGATAAACAACAATAAAAAGTTGTTCATCTAGTAGGCCGGGCGCGGTGGCTCACGCCTGTAATCCTAGCTCTCTGGGAAGCGGAGGTGGGCGGATCATTTGAGCTCAGGAGTTCGAGACCAGCCTGAGCAAGAGCGAGACCCCATCTCTACTACAAACGGAAAGAAATTAATTGGCCAACTAATATATATATAAAAAAAAAATTAGCCGGGCATGGTGGCGCATGCCTGTAGTCCCAGTTGCTTGGGAGGCTGAGGCAGCAGGATTGCTTGAGCCCAGGAGTTTGAGGTTGCTGTGAGCTAGGCTGACGCCATGGCACTCACTCTAGCCTGGGCAATAAAGTGAGACTCTGTCTCAAAAAAAAAAAAAAGTTGTTCATCTTAGAGAAGAAACAAAATCTTTAAATTTGACTTCCAGTTTGAATTTTTGCCTCAACTCTCAAAAGTCAGTTCTTTTCTATTAATCTCGCATGCAGAAAATCATCTTATTAATGATGTGCTAAGTAATTTTATTTGACACTGGAATTTGGGATAGGTCTTTGGGTTTAAATTTGTCCAAAATGATTCATATGATATGGTCAGTATCTTTTAATCCATGATTAATTACTCTTCTTTTTATTAATAAATGCCTAATTCAGATTCCATTAATGGAGACATATTACAAGCCCAATCATACAATGTTTATTGTTAGGCATTCTTTTGCATACTAAAGGGAAATTTATTTTCCACTGCATTTTTATGATTTAATAGAATGTCATACTTATGTGAAGTTTTTTGGTTTTTTTCCAGTTTGAGTCCCAAGGCTCAGCCCTAACATTCATTCACGTGAATTTACTTCCTAAGATTTCATTGTAGGTTCACCTTTTACCTAATTAAAAAACCCTTAAGCTCTCTTCCTTTGTCATTTTTCTCTATTCATACCAAATTTGAATCATAATAATGTATATCTTTTGATAATGAAATGAAACAGTAAAAGATGATATAACATCCAGTGTCATTTATAGAGAATAACAAAAAAAGGGAAGAAAAGAAAAACAACGACCCCTGATTCTAAGTTCTTGATCTGATATTGTGATTTATAAACCACTAATTATTGATGTAACTAATGCCTCCATTAATTGAAGATTAACATTTTGGCAGACAGTGTAATAAAAATTCAATGTAGGCTGGGCGTGGTGGCTCATGCCTGTAATCCTAGCACTCTGGGAGGCTGAGGCAGGAGGATCGCTCAAGGTCAGGAGTTCGAACCACCCTGAGCAAGAGCAAGACCCCATCTCTACTAAAAATAGAAAGAAATTAATTGGCCAACTAAAAATATATAGAAAAAATTAGCCGGGCATGGTGGCACATGCCTGTAGTCCCAGCTACTAGGGAGGCTAAGGCAGAAGGATTGCTTAAGCTCAGGAGTTTGAGGTTGCTGTGAGCTAGGCTACGCCACAGCACTCTAGCCTGGGCAACAGAGTGAGACTCTGTCTCAAAAAAAAAAAAAAATTCAATGTAATTCAGCAAGTATTGATTACTGAATATGTACATAGCTCTCTTCTGGGCCCTATGCATGGTACATTAAGTGTATAAAATCAGAAACATTTCAAGCCCACCATCTATTATGGATAGAACAAGAAATAAAAGTTATTAAGTATAGAAACAATAAAGTGACTAATGGAGTAGCCAAAATATTTAATAGTGACCTTCCTACAGCGAGGGGAGGAGGACATGTTAAGTGAGCTCAAGCCTCATCTATTATAATTGTATGTTCAAAGATAATGTACAAAGCTAAAAAAAAAATCAAGAAAGAAAGAAAGGTACAATATAAGTTTATTATTTAGAGATATGGAGGGAACTATAAAGCAGAAATGATTTAACATGGTTCCTTCTCAAAGTTAAATAAATTGATCTAACTCATTAGAGAAATTATTTCAAGTGACTACAGAATAAAGGATATCCCTAGTGGGATAAACCAAAAAGACTAAAAGAACTGTAAAAAAAATTAAAACTCTATTTAAGTAATCATATTATTGGTAAGATTATTATTATTATTATTCCAGGACCATGTTTGTGTTATAGAATAAACAAAATGAGTAACTTTGTGTCCTTAAGAACCAGGAATTTTGATGTAGAAGAAAGGAGTATGGGGTCAGGTAGCTCACACCTGTAATCCTAGCACTCTGGGAGGCCAAGGCAGGCAGATTGTTCAAGGTCAGGAGTTCGAAACCAGCCTGAGCAAGAGTGACCCTGTCTCTACTATAAACAGAAAGAAATTAATTGGCCAACTAATATATATAGAAAAAATTAGCCGGGCATGGTGGCACATGCCTGTAGTCCCAGCCACTGGGGAGGCTGAGGCAGTAGGATTGCTTGAGCCCAGGAGTTTGAGGTTGCTGTGAGCTAGGCTGACACCATGGCACTCACTCTAGCCTGGGCAACAAAGTGAGACCTTGTCTCAAAAAAAAACAAAAAAAAAAACAAGAGGGAGGGAGGGAGGAAGGAAGGAAGGAAGGAAGGAAGGAAGGAAGGAAGGAAGGAAGGAAGGAAGGAAGGAAGGAAGGAAGGAAGGAGGAGAGAGGGAGAGAGGGAGAGAAAGAAGGAAAGAAGGAAGGAGTATTACAGATAGATAGAACATGCTAAAAATCAATGACCAACCCAGTGAAATAAACACCCCTAGTACTAAGATGATGGTCCCTAAATATTTCCCACCAATATGAACCAGGGTTCCTTGGAGAATTGACTGAGTGCAGAATTGACTGAGTGTAGATCTGCAGCAGGAAATGAACAAGATGAGCCTGGTATGTCTTAACTTCCTTACTTTCTAGTAAAGTATCAATGACTACCAGAGTCGTATGAAAAAACCTCATAAACTAATTCAAAGAGTTAGTCAAAGGTAGGAAAATTGAGCATAAGAAAGAATGACCATTATGAATTGAAATATATTGAACATTTAAGTTTAGGAGTTTACAAAGATACTAAAAAACAGGAAGCAACCTCATGGATTACCTTTGAACGATACTAAGGACTAAATCATTATTTCAAAAACTGGTAAATAAAAGATAAGAATCAAGCCTGTATAGTGACTTTACAATACAAACTGCACTCCAGGGTAACCAAATAGTCAATGAGGAGAATTTTCTCTTTTCAGAAGAATTCTAGCTAATGAATAAAGAAATAACACAATACTACCATTTTGCAACAAGTTAATTAATGAATTAAAGCACGTAGGTAATAATCGTCAATGGCTGCTTACTTCAAAAAAGGAGAGCTGACTAAACATTTTATGCATTTTATGGTGGAAAAATACATAATCATTTATGACGTATTCTTGCCAAAATATTTGAACATAAGTCTCATTAAGTCTCTAGCTTTCAATTTATAGGGAATACAGGGGTCAGAGATACGTGTTAAATGACATCACAGGGATTCGATCAGCAAAATTTAGGGGGAAATTCTACAGGCCAAAAGACCTAGTTTCTTCATTATGTTAATTGTGAGGAAAAACAAAAGCCAGAAGATATATAGATTAAAAGACTTAAAAAGATTTATCAATTACCAATTGTATGGATCTTATTTGGATCTTGACTGGACTAAGAAAACTGAAAAAAATTATGAGGCAATTTGGGGAATGTGAACATGACTAGCTATCTGGCAACATTAAAAAATCATTGTTGAAGTGTGATGATGTTACTATGTTATTTTTTTAAAAGAGTCTATATTATAGAGACAATACTGAAATATTTATGGATGAAATGATTTGATGTCTGGGATTTGTTTCAAAATTATGTGTGTACAGGGAGGGAGGGAGTTATTAGTTGAAATAAGATTTAGCCATAGTTAGATAACTATTAAAACTGAGCAATAGGTTTATGAAGGTTAATTGTACTATTCAGATGGCATTTTTATGTTTGAAATTTTCTATAATTAAAAGATGTCTTATTTTTCTTAAAACAGTGTTTGCACCTGAGGAATGGTGAAGCAGGAGACTGTTGCTTTCCATTATAAATAAACCCACCTGTATTATTTGGGTTTTTTTATTTTTAGATATATGCATACATTTCATTTCTAAGAAAACAGCTCTATTAATGAGTTAAGAAATACACATATATTAAAAAAATTTAAGCAGTCTATGATTAGGTCTAAACTGAGTGTTATATTACCAGTTCTCAAAGTGTAACCATGGACCCCTGCAAGGCCCTAATACCCTCTTAGGGGTCTGGTGGCCAGACTATTTTCATACTGATATGGAAAATGTTGGGAGCTGGCACGCGGCCGCTTACAGCCTCCCCGACACTCTACATCTCCCATCTCCATGGGCCAGCACTGTGTGTGTGGCCAGTTGGAGGGCACGCTGCTGGGGCCTGGCCAGAGGTGACGTGCTGCCCCCCCTCCCCCACTGGAATGCCCCCAGGCCCATGTGCTGCCGCCTGTTTCCCACCACTGCTTTGAATCCCACTGTTTTTGATTGGATATTAAAGCTTATTGCTGATTGGATGTTAAAGCTTGATGTTGATTGGATGTTAAAGCTTGTAATTGATTGGACGCTTTTTGAGCCCTACCAAAGGTATAAAAGCAGGAGGAGAACAAGGGCAGAGAGGTCAGAAGATCGGAAGACAGGAAGAGAGCAGGAACGCTAGGTGCACTGTGCCTGCTGGGGAGGAATAAAGGCTGTTCTCCAACTCTTCGTGTGCCTCTTGGTTCTATCCTGGGTCAAGAGCTGTAACACTAGCTGTACACATTGCTGCAACAATACTAACACTAAGACGTTACTTGCCTTTTTCACTGTGTTGACATTGACACTGATGGTTCAAAAACA
Source organism: Mirza zaza (assembly GCA_008750895.1). Taxonomy (NCBI): domain Eukaryota; kingdom Metazoa; phylum Chordata; class Mammalia; order Primates; family Cheirogaleidae; genus Mirza; species Mirza zaza. The sequence goes on along the minus strand of VSMD01115283.1, from coordinate 69,568 downwards.
ACTGTGGCTAACATTGCTGGTACCTTGCCATGAATCAAGGCAGTGGAACCTCTGTACTAGTCACTGTATTCTTAACCATACAAAAATAAAAGAGCAGTTTCACTTAAGAATGTCCTTGACAATGCAGTAAAAATTGTTAATTTTATTCGATATTGACCTTTGAGTACATTTCCTTTTAATATTCTGTGTGGCAAAATGGAAAGTATACATAAAGCACTTCTGCTGTATACCAAAGTTTAACAATTGGAAGAAAAGCCTTTGTGTGGTTGTTTGGGTCGCAATCAAAACTAACTGCTTTTTCATAGAACCCGATTTTTACTTGAAAGGATGACTGACAAATGATGGTATTTGCAAAACTGGGGTATTTGGCAGACATTTTCTTGAAAATGAACAAAGTAAGCCTGTCACATCAAGGAAAACAACTCAATGTATTTGTTGGCAATGATAAAAGTCAAGCTTTCAGGCCAAACATAGAATTTTGGAAAATTTATTTCTGCCACCATGACCTTGTCTGCTCTTCTTCACTGAAAGATTTTTCTGATGCACTCACTTAGCAATACTAACAAATGGGACTTTTTAAATATTGTTAAATGTGTCAACATTTGGGAGATCTGCATAAATCCAGTATTTTCCAAATGAATAAGGCATGAAATTACAAAACCATGCATGCATCCATCAAAAATCCATTCAAAATGTAAGTGGCTATAGTGGGTTGAATGGTAACCCTTCCTCAAAAGATTTTCAAGATGAGATCATCCATCTTATCCAAGTAAACCTTAAATCCAAGGACAAATGTCCTTATAAGAAACAGAAGAGGAGAAGACACATAGACACATGGAGGAGGCCTTACAAAGACAGAAGCGGACAACCACCAGAAGCTGGGAAAGGTAAGGAACACATTGTCTCCTAGCATCTTTCCTAGAGTCTTTAGAGGGAACACAGCCCCACTGACACCTTGATTTCAGATTTCTGGCCCCTGGAACGGTGAGACAGTGAATTTCTATTGTTGCCCAGGCTAGAGTGGGTGCCATTGCGTCAGCCCAGCTCATAGCAACCTCAAGCTTCTGGGCTCAAGCAATCCTCCTGCCTCAGCCTCCCAATTAGCTGGGACTACAGGTATAAGCTACCACGCCTGGCTAATTTTTTGTTTCTATTTTTAGTTGACTGGCTAATTTTTTCTATTTTTAGTAAAGACCGGGTCTCACTCTTACTCAGGTTGGTCTCGAACTTCTGACCTCAAGTGATCCTTCCGCCTCAGCCTCCCGGAAGCTAGGATTTACAGGTGTGAGCCATCTCACATGGCCCACCAATGGGTTTTAATGTAACTGAGTATAAGTATATTGATATGGATTCAGAATCCACACAGCATCTAATCTTTAAGAAACTACGACTTAACCATAGTTTTTGAAAAGGCTTTAAAAATAATCCTGTTTTTTTCCAAATACGTAACTCTGGAGAACTTATTTTTTATATACTTCAATTGAAATATAGCAGTCTGAATGCAGAAACAGGTATAAGTATTCAGATGTCACCTATTAAAAAAGATATTAAAAAGATCTGCAAACAGGCCAGGCACGGTGGCTCACGCCTATAATCCTAGCACTCTGGGAGGCTGAGGCGGGCGGATGGCTCAAGGTCAGGAGTTTGAGACCAGCCTGAGCAAGATCGAGACCCCATCTCTACTAAAAATAGAAAGACATTAATTGGCCAACTAAAAATATGTAGAAAAAATGAGCCGGGCATGGTGGTGCATGCCTGTAGTCCCAGCTACTTGGGAGGCTGAGGCAGGAGGATCACTTGAGCCTAGGAGTTTGAGGTTGCTGTGAGCTAGGCTGATGCCATGGCACTCCAACATGGGCAACACAGTGAGACTCTTTCTTAAAAAAAAAAAAAGATCTACAAACATATATATTAATAATAATGCCAATCACTAATTTTTTTAGCTTTGGAAAATAGTTATTTTTCATATATAAAAATATGTTTTTATGTTAACATGTATTAATAACAGGTATACATTTTTAATTTAAATAAATATTTTTAAATTTCTCCGTTTTAACTTCTAATATAAAGAGCAATAATCCACATAAATACAAACTCCTTGGGGTCCTCAAGGAGTGTAAGGGGTTCTGGGACACCAAAATGTTTGAGAACCACTGGTATATACAATCAGTGAAAGAGAACAGATAAACAGGGCCTGAGTAGTCAGGAAAGGCATCTTGTAGGTAAGACTTCTGCCCTTTTTGAGCTATGCGTTAAGTTTTCAGGAACAAAAAGGCAGAAAAATGTCCTTCCAGGTAAAAGAACCTCATGAGCATATAATACCCCCAGAAGGAGCTCTATGCATGATAAGGTAAAGAGAGACTGGGCCATCAATAAATACATAAATATGTAATCTTACATATCCAGATTATTATTATATTTTTTAAAACAGTAGATGCATGACTCAATTTCAGGACTCTTGATTTGTCTTTTGTCAGTCCATGACTTAAAAGGATTTGGGGTTTTGTAAATGTGGATACCATGTTATTCTTCCCCTAATCCCTTGTATGCTCCAAGTAGATGGAATTAGTCCTTATAAGAACTAAACTAACCAATCACAGCCCCCTGTGAGTCTTCACACACTTTTCTACTCCACCTGGAACACTCATATCACTACTTTTTGCTTGGTGTATTCATTTGCTTGGGCTACCATAAAAAGGTACCACAGACGGGTGGCTTAAACAACAGAAGTGTAATATCTCAATTCTGGAGGCTAGAAGTCTGAGATCAACATGCCAGCAGAGGTTGTTTCTTCTGAGCTTCTCTCCTTGGCTCATAGATGGCTTCCTTCTTCCTGTGTCTCCACATTGTCTTCCCTCTGTGTATGTCCGGGTCCATATTTCCTCTTCTTGTACAGACATTGGTCGTATTGTATTAGGGCCCACCCATGTAACCTCATTTTAACTTAGTACTTCTTTAAAAATCCTTTCTCCAAATACAGTCTGAGGTACTGGGGGTTGGGACCTTAACGTATGAATTTGAAGGGACACAATTCATAACTCCTACTCATTCCTTGGGAATCAGGCTAGATCAGATTTCCTCAGGGAAGCTTTCCTGGACCCTGGTGAGAACCCCTGTTACACCCACATAGCATCCTGTATTTATCCTAGGTATCATTTACAATAGTCCTGCAGTCGTTGTTTTATGACTGTCTTGCCTACCAAACCCTAAGTGTCATGTGGGCAGGAACTGTCTGTTATGCTCACCACTGAGCCCACAGGGTTTGGAACATTGCCTGATATACTGGGTCACTCTATGAGTAAGGGAATGGTGTATGGCATCACAAAATTGGAGAGTTCCGGAGACGAAAACTCAAGATCTGCAAGCCTGCCAGGAAGCGTTCTGAGTACTGAGGGAGCAGCCTTCTGCAAAGAAATGTGCAGGTTGAGCACCCCTAATCTGAGAATCCAAAATGCTCTAAAATCCAAAATTTCTTGAGTGTCAACATGATGCCATAAGTAGAAAATTCCACTCCTGACTTCACGTGATGGGTCACAGGCAAAATGCAGGCACACAGCACACAGTTTTATTCAGTGTCCCCATGGGGTTTACTGTATGCTACCCTTTTAATCAAAGCACAACATCACAGGTGGAGACTGAAAACTTGCTGTTGTTTGTTGTTGCTGTTGTCTAATAGCTATTACAGGTATTCTAGTGATGCTACTATATTGCTTAGCTCACCTGAACATATTATTTTTTCTCTATATTGTTGGTATTTATTTTTTATTGTTAAGTACTTATGTGTGACTAAGTGTAAGAAAATGACTGCTTATGATTAGCATATAAATTCACAGTCAGGAATGATAGTGATGCCAAATAACCACAGACTGTCCACATGGGTGGCTGAGATAGTGACATCTTTGCTTTCTGATGCTGCTCAAAATTATTAAAAATATAGTATAAAATGACCTTCAGGCTTATATGTATTAACATAAGGCATATATGAAACATAAATGAGGCCAGGTGCAGTGGCTCATGCCTGTAATCCTAGCACTTTGGGAGGCCAAGGCAGGAGGATCACTTGAGACTAGGACTTCAAGACCAGCCTGAACAAGAGTAAGACACTGTCTCTACAAAAAATAGAATAATTAGCTGGGCTTCGTGGTGTGTGCCTCTAGTCCCAGCTACTCGGGAGGCTGAGGTTTGAATCTGAGGTTGCAGTAAGCTATGATGATGCCACTGCACTCTAGCCAGGGTGACAGAGCAAGACTCTATATATAAATAAATTAGAAAAACAAAGAGGCCGGGCGTGGTGGCTCAGGCCTGTAATCCTAGCACTCTGGGAGGCCCAGGCAGGTGGATCGCTCAAGGTCAGGAGTTCGAGACCTGCCTAAACAAGAGTGAGACCCCCATCTCTACTATAAATAGAAATAAACTAATTGGCCAACTAATATATATAGAAAAAATTAGCCGGGCATGGTGGCGCATGCCTGTAGTCCCAGCTACTCGAGAGGCTGAGGCAGCAGGATCGCTTGGGTCCAGGAGTTTGAGGTTGCTGTGAGCTAGGCTGACACCACGGCACTCACTCTAGCCTGGGCAACAAAGCGAGACTCTGTCTCAAAATAAAAAGAAAAAAAAAGAAAAACAAAGAAACAGACTTCATCTTTAGACTTGGGTCCCATCCCAAGAGATCTCATTATGCATATGCATATATTCCAAAATCTGAAAAATCCCAAATCCAAAATACTTCTGGTCCTAAGCATTTCAGATAAAGAATACTCAACCTGTAGCAGAAGGTTGAGGCAGAAGGACCACTTGAGCCCAGGAGTTCAAGGTTACAGTGACCTATGATGACAGCACTGCACTCCAGCCTGGGTGACAGAGTGATACTTTGTCTCTGGAAGGAAAAACAAAAAAGTCCTACATTCTAGGAAACCCCAAAGTACCAGGCCCAAAGTGCCAGGTCATTGGTTACCTTACTACACACTCAGTAAGTTTTATTGAATGAACATAAAGTCCACATTTGCTGTCTTCTCTTCAATCCAATGTCATCAGCTTCTATTCCTAACTCCCCAGCTCGCTGGCACATGGCACAGTGCTCTCCTCACAGCCAAATCTATTGGACACTTTACAGTCCTTCACAGATCAACCTCTCTGTAAATGACATTTAATAATCAGAATATTCATATGGTGAAACTGGTCTTTCTTATAGTGAAACAAGCCAGTATTAAAATATTTGCATTTCTTAAGTATAAGTATTATTAAGTATACATATCTGCATATAAGTATATGCAGATTCAAGGGACCATCCCATGTGTTCTTTTACACATTTCTAAAAGTCCTTAGCTTAATTATCTCCTAAGTGTAAAAAAAAAAGAAAAAAAGAAAGAAAAAAAAGTCCTGCCATACTTCTGACTTCATTAAAATAATAATAAGATATGATCAATGACTGCTAAATATTTTCTGAATAAGAAGTTTCCAGAAGTGATGACTCATGGTATTAAAAAAAAAAAAATTTAAGGCAACAAGAAAAGCAGTTCTACTTTTTCATGAAATCCAAACAAGGAAATAGAACAGTATTTTAGGAAGCTCATAGTAAATTATTTTCTTTTTCTTTTAAGTTCTGAATATATTAAATATATGTAAAGGAATGAATGACCTATAAAATGAATATGAAAACAAGTACTTAAATTTATTAAGTATTTTTTTAAATCAAAGAACAGATTTTTTTTTTTTTTTTAAGTTTTTTTTTTGAGACAGAGTTTCACTTTATTGCCCAGGCTAGAGTGAGTGCCGTGGCGTCAGCCTAGCTCACAGCAACCTCAAACTCCTGGGCTCAAGCAATCCTGCTGCCTCAGCCTCCCAAGTAGCTGGGACTACAGGCATGCGCCACCATGCCCGGCTAATTTTTTCTATATATATATTTTAGTTGGCCAATTAATTTCTTTCTATTTATAGTAGAGATGGGGTCTCGCTCTTGCTCAGGCTGGTCTTGAACTCCTGAGCTCAAATGATCCGCCCACCTCGGCCTCCCAGAGAGCTAGGATTACAGGCGTGAGCCACCGCGCCCAGCCCAGATTTTTTTTAATATCCTAAAGGCAGAGGATTTCCCTCACCTCTCTCATTTCTTAAAACTAAATATGAACCAACTCTTACCAAAGAATAATGCCTAGGAATTGCCTGTTTACATATTCTCTCCCACTGAACTCAAACTTCCTTGAGGGTGGTGGAATTGGATCTAGTTTCTTATAGCATCTCTAGCACCTAGAAAAACAGGTACCTAGCCCAAGCAGGAGCAAAAACAAATGTCTCAAGCAGGGAGTAGGAAAGAAGGGAAGAAATTTTTCAAAGTGGTGATTTTAAATTGTTATAAAACAAGAATTTTTCAGAAAGGAAGGTATTATATCAGAAATGTACATAAATTTTATTTGTAAAACATTTCCAGATATACACAAAGGAAAGCATTGGCAATAAACACTAACGGTAAAGTTGACCATGTGATATCCATAATTAATTCATCTTTTCTTGAATTTGTAGAATTTCAAATATCACAAGTAAAAAAATTCAGCTTTTTGGTTTTTTTTTTTTGAGACAGAGACTTGCTCTGTCACCCCCCAATAGAGTGCAGTAGCATCATCCTAGCTCATTGCAACTTCAAACTCCTGGGCTCAAGTGATCTACCTGCCTCAGCCTCCTGAGTAGCTGGGACTACAGGTGGATACCACCACACCCAGCTAATTTTTCTATTTTTTGTAGAGACAAGGTCTTGCTCTTGCTTACACTGGTCTCTAACTCCTGAGAAATAGTTGACATAAAAGTGACTATAATAAGTATAAACTGAGTAATGGTGAATGGTATCTCTAGGCAGCAATCCTCCCATATCAGCCTCCCAATGTGCTATAATTACAGGTGTGAGCCACCAAGCCCAGCCTATGTCTCATATCTTTATATCTCTACATCTATATATAAACATACCTAAATTACTTGGAATTCCACACTTCCTCTGACCTTTCTGAATAAATCAATTATCTCTAAATTTTAAAAGCAAACTATTTTACCTAGAAAAATTGCTAGAATTGATACAAAATTATCAAACCACTGATTAGAACCCAATTATCCCAATCTCAAGTCTTCTTTAAATTCAAAGAAAAGCAATTTCACATTTCACATGAAATTCAGAAATGAAGCAGTTGGTCTGACAATTTCACTCTTGCTCACATTCACCAAGAGACACATACCAGAAGTCAGTGTTTGTACTACCCAAAAACTGGCAACAACCCAAATGTCCATCAAGATAATAGCAAAGTAAATTGTGTGACAGTGATATAATAAAATACTATACAGAAGTGGAAATGAATGAGCCACACCTGTACACATCCACATGGATGAATGCAATCAACACAATTTTTGAAGTATCAGGAGAAACCATTCCATTTTTATAAATGTAAAAACCAAAAAAATTCAGTAAGATTGTATTTAGGGATAAATACAAATGTTGTAAAATTTGTTTTACAAAGAATCAAGAGAATAATAAACACAAAATTTTATCCCCCAAATACTTGGAGGATGGAGGGAGATAAACTAAACTGGGGAAGCTACATGGGAACTCTAACATCTTGGTCATATTATATTTCTTAAACTGTGTACTAGTTACCTACGTGTTTTGTTGTTATTCTTTGTATTATACACATATGCTATGAATATTCTCTATTTGTTTAATCTGTTTAAAAAAGAGTAGTTTTCAAAAATACTTTAAACAATTCAAATCTAAGTCCATTATATGCTTAGAATATTAAACCTTTTAGTTTTTTTTTAAAAAAGGTGTAAATGGGAGTTTTTAGTTGAAAAAAAGTATCAATAGAGCTACATAATATTTACGATTAACAGTCTTCCAAATGCAAGAAATTCAGCTTCGCAATAAAATCACTTTTCTATCAGATGAAACAAATCAAATTTTGCCCATTTTGCCGTATGTTAACCAAAGGGTAATTTCAGAAAGTATATTAAACTAAGACTTTCTGAATAGTACAATGTGGATCCATCCCTTATTCCCTTCATATTTTCTTCACCAGTCTCTCATATAAGCATTCATACAATGAGACTATCTAGTGAGAGCTTCGTAGGAAATAATTTAATGGCAAAGACAGAAGTCCCCAATGGGCAACTCTGACAGAACGGGTTTCAAATTGATGAGTCTACCATCTTTGTAAAAATAACTAAGACAAATTGATGACAATAGCATGTAGGCAGTTTTCAAAATTAAAATTGATGAGCTTGCTGCTTCTACTTGTCAGGGTAGTGAGTTTATTGATCCCAAAATTCAAATCAGGGCACTGCTGGACTAGTCCTGTGGCTCCCTCACCAGGTCCAGGAGGACCCCAATCCTGGCGATGCCAATAACAGTACCGATGACACATGGCCCCTGGGCAGAATAAGCCCAGAATATTTACAGTGCATTAACGCAGGAAGGAAGAATCCATCAAGGTTTGACACATTTATAAATTCCTCTAGGTAATACCCAAAGCCTGAGCAGCTTAGCAAACAAATTATTTAAAAAATCTGGAATTCCCTCCAGCAACTCACTGTTGTTTTTATAGGTTGCAAATTCAGCACAGACAGGGATCAATTCTTTAGAGATCTCTGAGCATAAATAAACACCACTTCAGTGGCAGTATTTTTAAATTTACCAAAACTGTCTCCAAATTAAATCTTCTAAGAATTAGAAGAAAGAATTTATATTATATTATATAACTTTCTACTGGTAGTTTTGACTCAGCAGAACATCCTGAGTAAGTAGGAGGAAAAGTAGGAGGAAAAGGCACTGTACTAGATGCTTTACATACCTCAATAAAAAGAGCCAAGCCCAGGGCTGGGGACTTTACGGGTATTATCTCACATAATCCCAATAAGGAAAACCTTATGAACACCATCGGACAGATGTGGAAAGTGAAACATTAAGTAACTTGTTCAAATTCACATGGTTAGTAATCAGCAGTGCTAGAATCCAAGTCGAGTCCAGCTGAACACTAACGCTTGTGTTCTGTCTGCCATGGTATACTGTAAAGCACATTTCATTTTCAATAAATATTTAACAAATCAAATAGACTAAAAAAAAAACTAAATTGCTAAGTGACTAAAAGTTTGAAAGATAAGGGGATTTTTAGCTTTATACTAAAATGGCATGCATGTCAAAGAATTCTTAAATGATCACACATAGGACCATTTTTCCACAACATGGCACCAATTCCAGATATTGGTCTCCTCCAGTTCTCCTGCAAGTCTAGCCTTGGACTTTCCAAAACAGGAGTCCTGCACTATATACTCAGAAAACTATGTGGTTGTTTGTACTACATGAAAATAGTCTTTTATTTGTAATTACTTGGTAAGTAAGTAATTAATGTAGGTTACTGAGATAGAGAAGCATGATCCTATGCTCAAAAAAAAAAAAGAAAAAGAAAAAGAACATTCAAATGAGGTTAGGGAATAAAGCAGTCTATTTTAAAAATAAACCTCACACCTTAATATCATGAGAACTAACAACTTTCACAAAGCCACATTCAGCCTGACTTATGAATTGTCTCCTGATGTCATACTCTGGATATTTGAATTGGCCACGAGAGACCAACAAACATTGGCCTGTCAAAATCTAAAATTACCAGGAAAAAAAAAACTTTATTTTTTAAAAATAAGAAACCCTAAAAGGTAATTTAAAATCTGTATGCATTCTTTGTATGCCCTCTGGAAAACAGCATGCCAGTGAATACTTCCACAAGGATTTCATCTTCATAAACGCATGAATATTGACTAATTGTCAACATCCCTGTGTAAAAGAAATGTTAGTATATTCCCTCCATTTTTAATGATGTATACAGAGAAACTTGTCAATTGAAAAGTTCAGAAAAGGACTTCTTGTTTTAAATTGTTGGCACAAGGATGCTTCACCCTTTCTCTCAGAATTCTCCTCAACACAAGAGGAAAAACACAAAAGAAAACACAGAGTCCACACAATCTGAAGACAGAAAGCCAATGGAGGAGTGGGAAACGGACAGAGGGGTAGAAGGTGACTCCTGATGGCCTGCAGAGAGGACACCAGACAAGAGTGAGCTGACCTAGTCTGCAGAACCAGGGAAAAGGCCAAGAATTCGGCACGACAGGCAAGAGGTGAGAGGCTGCTTCTCTGGAAAAACTGAATGGTCCTGTAAAAAAGAGCTGCTACCGCTATAATCTGTGATGGCACCTATCAGTGTTGTGGCAAGTGTACAGCTAGTGCCACAGCTCTTGACCGGGGAAAGAACCCCAGCGGCACACGAAGAGTCAGAGAACAGTCTTTATTCTTCCACAGCAGGCTCAACCCAGCAAGTGTTACAGCTCTCTTCGCGTCTGCTGCTCTTTCAACCTCCCTTCCTTGTGTTCCACTGGCTTTTATACCCTTGGTAGGGCTCAAAAAGCATCCAATCAGCAACAAGCTTTAACATCCAATCAGCAACGGTGGGATTCAAAAATTACCCAAACAGGATCACACAAGCAGCGCAGCCAGAAGCAGGCTGCGGCAGGCGGGCCTGGCAGCATTCCGGCATGTGAGGCTCCCGGTGGCATTACAGCGGGGCCAGCCCCAGCAGCGTACCCTCCAACCGGCCCGCCCAGCACCGGCCCTCGGGGATGCCGAGCGATGGGGAGGTGGCAAACGGCCACGTCCAGGTGCCTGACATTTTCCACATCATCAGAATAGAGGGCTGGGCGCAGTGGCTCATGCCTGTAATCCTAGCACTCTGGGAGGCCAAGGCAGGAGAATTGCTTAAGGTCAGGAGTTCAAGACCAGCTGAGAAAGAGCGAGACCCCATCTCTACTAAAAATAGAAAAAAAATTAGCCAGTTGTGGTGGTTCATGCCTATAGTCCCAATTACATGGCAGGCTGAAGTAGGAGGACCACTTGTCCCCAGGAGTTCGAGGTTGCAGTGAGCTACGATGATCCTGCTGCACTCTAGGTTGGACAACAGAGCGACAACACCTCTCAAAAACAAAACAAAAACAGCTGGCTCCCCTTTAATAAATCTGCTGCAGTTTGAAGGTTTTGTCCCATCCAAAGCTCATGTTGAAACTTAATCCCCAATGCAACAGTGTTGGGAGGTGAGGCCTTTTGGGAGGTTTTAGGATTAACATCATTATAAAAAGGGCTTCCGGGAGTAGCTTTGCTCTCTTGTCCTCTTCTGCCATATGAGAACACAGCATTCCTTCCCTTCTTAGGACCCAGTGTTCAAGGTGCCATCTTGGAAACAGAGACTGGGCCTTTACCAGACAACAAAAATGCCAGCACCTGGATCTTGGATTTCCCAGTCTCTAGAACTGTGAGAAATAATTTTCTGTTCTTTATAAATTACCCAGTCTCAGGAAATCTGTTATAGCAGCACAAAATAGACTAAGACAAAGCCCCACCTAGGTACAAAAAACTTCTACTCAGTTTTTAAGGTATTCTTCTGGTGATTACTCACTCTTAAGTAATCACCAGGCACTTGAGGAAAAACTGTAGCATACAGGACCAAAGCAAAAACAAAAAACATGAAACAAACTAAAATAAATAGAAATAGGAAACAGAATGCTAGGAATAGACAAATGGTTTTTGTCTACAAAAAAAAACTCATAGAGACAGAAGATATTATATACAAGAAACTTCAAAAAAATTAAAATAATAAAAAAGCACAAAGAACAAGAAAGAACTCTTAGAAACTAAAAATGAGAGATAAAATAAAAAATTTGATAGAAATGTTGCAAGATAAAGTTGAGAAAATCTTACAGAAAAATAGACCAAAAATATCAAGAGGTGGACAATAGAGAAAAAAAACAGGAAAATTAAAGGACCAATCCAAAAGATCCAACACACAACTAATCAAAGATCTAGAAAGAAATAATAAATAATTTTCCAAAAAATGAACAACATAAATTCCAGATTTAAAAGGTCCACTGAGTACATGGCACAATGGCAGAAGAAAGGCCCTCCCTCACAAGGCAGATCATTGTAACATTTCAGAACAGAACGGATAAAAGGGAGATCTTGGGCCTGGCAAGGTGGCCCATGCCTGTAATCCTAGCACTCCAGGAGGCCAAGGCAGGAGAATCACTTTAGCTCAGGAGTTCAAGACCAGCCTGAGCAAGAGCAAGACCTCATCTCTACTAAAAATAGAAAAATTAGCTGGACACAGTGGGGTAGGCTTGTAGTCCCAGCTACTCAGGAGACTGAGATAAGAGAATTGTTTGAGCCCAGGAGTATGAGGGTGCAGTGAGCTACAATAATGATGATGCCACTGCACTCTAGCTTGGGCAACAAAGTGAGACCCTGTTTCACCAAAAAAAAAAAAAAATCTTAAAAGCTTTCAGAGAGAAAGAAACAGGTCACATACAAAAGTTCAGGAATAAGAATGGCACGGCCTTTTAACAGCAACAGTAGAAACTTATAAGACAATAGAACATGCCTTTAAAAGTCTGAAGGAAAACAATTTTCAACCAGAATTCTATACCTGGCCAAACTATCATTCAAATGTGAAGGGAGAATGCAGGCATTTTCAGACAGTGTAAGGTTAAAAAATTACCTCCCATGCACACTTTCTTTTTTTTTTTTTTTTTTTTGAGACAGAGTCTCACTTTATTGCCCAGGGTAGAGTGAGTGCTGTGGCGTCAGCCTAGCTCACAGCAACCTCAAACTCCTGGACTCAAGCAATCCTGCTGCCTCAGCCTCCCAAGCAACTGGGACTACAGGCATGCGCCACCATGCCCAGCTAATTTTTTTCTATATATATTAGTTGGCCAATTAATTTCTTTCCGTTTATAGTAGAGATGGGGTCTCACTCTTGCTCAAGCTGGTCTCGAACTCCTGAGCTCAAATAATCCGCCCACCTCGGCCTCCCAGAGAGCTAGGATTACAGGCGTGAGCCACCGCGCTCGGCCCCATGCACACTTTCTTAAGAAGTTATTAGACTACATGCTCTACCAAAGTAACAAAACAAGCCACAAGAGAAGCAACAAGAGAATTTCCAGGCTGGCAATTGCACAGCAGCATCCCAGATTGGAATTGAAGGACAGAGGACTCCTAAAGGAAGATTTCCAGAGGAGAAAAGGAGCTGAGGGATTCCAGTCTGCTAGATTTGAAATTTTATGGCAAGGGCTGTTATAGGGGTTAGGAAGAATTAGAGACAAATTCAAAGAAAATCACCACTTTAAATGAACAAAGGAACAACCTAGTTACTATATGAAGTGGGGGGAGGGGGTGGAGCCTGAGTGAGAAGCGCTATCCTCAAGTAACATAATCTAATTGAAGAGCTAATCTATAGACCAGTGTTTTTCGAATTTTTTAACCAGGATCCATTAAGAATTATGAGTCAATGTATTAGTAAGAAATATATTTTACATGGTAAGCTAGCACCATTTTATACCGTGAGCCAGAAGTGCAACAAAAGTACCATGAAGGAATATTACCCCTTTTTATATACAACACATTTTGATATTTTCTATTCTGGTCTATTTTATTCCAGGCTTATAAATGCTGGTAACAACCCACTAAATTGACTTCATGAGTCACTAATGGGTTGTAACCCATAGCTTTTAAAATGCTGCAAAAGACTATGGTATGTTTTACTAAAAAGAAAAAAGTGGCCAGATGCAATGGCTCATGCTGGTAATCCCAGCACTTTGGGAGGCTGAAGTGGGAGGCTTGCTTGAGGCCAGGAGTTCAAGACCTGCCTGGGCACCATAGTGAGACCCCCATCTCTACAAAAAACCTTTTAAAAATTAGTTGAGTGCGGTGGTGCGTGCCTGTAGTCCTAGCTGCTTGGGAGGTTGAGGTGGGAGGATTGGTTGAACACAGGAATTCGAGGCTGCAGTGAGCTATGACTGTACTCCAGCAGCCTGGGTAAAACGGTGAGACCCTGTCTCTGAAAATGAAAAAAAACAAAAACCAAGAAAGAAATAAAACACTTCTATAGTAGAGGCAGGGGGGATGGCGATAAAATCAAGGACTTGATACAACAAGTATCTGAACTAAGCTTTCAAGCATAAATTACATTTTGATAGGCAGTAAATGGGAAGAAGGCTATTACAGGGCAAGGGAAGGGAAGTAAAGGCTCAAAACCAGGAAAACAAAGGGGTTGCTAAATGTATAGCAGAGAAAAGGGTAAGTCTGAAAGAAGAGGAGGAATAGAAAATGGAAACAGAGAGGCTTGGCCACTATGCTAAAGAGTCTAACAGCAATGGAGATGCAAAGAGTGTGGGGTGGTGGATGCTAGCAAACTGCAGTGACGTCTGTATCATCTCACCAAGACTTACTCATTAAATTTATATGCATGAACAATTACATAAATTAAAAACATGTGGCTAGCAATGAGGCAGACTGGTCAGTGAACCAACTGAAGTTCACTTTATTCATTTTTTTTTTTTCTCGTACACTTTCTATAAAAAAAAAAAAAAAGAATTTATTTGAACAGTTTAGACCCTAGGGAAAAGAGCAATCAAGGTCCTGATAGGACAAAGAGATATATTTTCTTTCCTTTCATAATCTATTACAATACTGATAGTTCCTTGTAACTGAGATCCAGCCTTAAGAAACTTCTCTCATTTTCTTAAGTATCCCAGGCTCTCTTCCCACTAGGCTTTCGCACTTGATGCTCCTTCCATCGGTAATGACCTTCCTGAGGAGTGACACCAAGCTAGATGTCACTGATCCCAAAAAGCCCTCCCTGATCCCATAGATGGGTTAGGTGCCCTTGCTATGGGCTCCTGGGGCACTTTCTCTATCTTATCACCTTTTTTTTTGAGACAGGATCTCATGCTGTCACCAAGGCTAGAGTGCAGTGGTGTGATAACAGCTCACTATAACCTCAAACTCCTGGGCTCAAGCGATCCTCCCTGCCTCAGTCTCCTGAGACTGGACTATAGGCATGCACCACCATGCCCAGCTAATTTTTAAATTTTTAGTAGAGATGGGGTCTCACTATGTTGCCCAGGCTGGTCTAAACTCCTGGCCTCAAGCAATCCTCCTGCTTTGGCCTCCCAAAGGGCTGGGATTATAGGTGTGAGCCACCACTCCTGCCCCTATCCTAGCACTTTTTACCCTAGACTGTAATTGTTTATTTGTCTTTACAATTAGGCCATAACCTCCATAAAGGCAGAGGCTATGTTGATTTTAATTATCACCAAAGCCCCATCCCATCCACTGTTACAGTGCCTAGCTCATAGTGGGCACTCAATAAACGTCTGGTGACTACAAAGCTTTTGTTTAGTGCACCAACATATTAATACAATTCTAAAGTTTATAATGTTATGCTAATGCTAAATTTGAAAAGTCAAAATCTGCTCTAAGAAAGAGCAACCAACTCTCTGCCAACTCTATTAAATAAACTGATGAAACTGTATGGACTGATTCTGTAGAAGGGCTGTCCAAAATTAGGTTGAATAGGTAAGATGAGGTAAGGAGTTTGGATTTCAACTAATAAAGAGCTATTGTGGGTTAAGAAAGATAGGCATGCAATTAAAATAGCGCTTTAAGAAGATTAGTTTCTTGTGGTATGTAGGATGGAATGGGGGAAATTTTTTCTCTATTTTTTTTAGCCTCTTTTTCAAGGTGTGAGCAGATGACCATACTAACATGACCAATAAACAACAAAGGCTGAGTTTGCAGAGTTCAGTATTCATTAACTCAACAATTTTTTTGAGGTTCTACTATGAGCTATGCTATAATTTTAAAAAACTTAATAAACTATAACCTGCCATATAATGAAATGATAAAAATTGTTGAGAGCTGAGTCACATTAATGTGCCAGCATTCTGGTATAGTAAGGTGAGTCTATGATGATTAAGTATAAATGGGAAAGAACCCATATAAAGTGACTGAACTTAATATTATTTTCATACAATCAAATCACATTTTTTTCTTCCTTTTGAGACAGCCTGTCACCCAAGCTGGAGTCTAGTGGTGTGATCATAGCTCACCACAGCCTCAAACTCCTGGGTTCAAGCAGTCCTCCTGCCTAAACCTCCCAAGTAGCTAGAACTACAAGGGCATACCACTACACGCAGCCCAAATCACATTTTTCTCATTCTTTTCTTTCTTTGTTAGTACTTCTGTATCAATAAATAATTTTAATGACAGCTATGACTCCCACCTCTGGAGAAGAACAGAGGTCATCTGTCTCTGGAGATGAACAGGTCAAGCCTGTTGAACATGTCTTAGGGAGCCCAAGACTTATTCATGGGCTGCAAGAATACAGAGAACAACATCCAAAAGAGATAATTCCAGTACAATAGTGTGTGCTACAGTTTGGATGTAGTTTGTTCCTGCCAAAACTCATGCTGAAATTTCATTGCCAATGCAATGATGTTGGGAGGTGGAACCTTTAAGAGGTAGGGCTTAATGGGGGACATTTGGATCCTGGGGGCTCTGCCTTTGTGGGTGGCTTGCTGCCATTTTTATGGTACCGAGTGAGTTCTTGCTCTCAAGAGACTGGATTAGTTTTCATGGGAATGGATTAGTTCCCACAAGAGGAGGTTTTTATAAAGCAAGGACACCGTGGTATTTGGCCCCTCTGCATATGCCCGCTTCCCCTTGAACCTTCAGCTATGTTATAAACAGCAGGAAAGCCATGGCCAGAAGCCAGATGCCCTTGAACTTCCCAGCCTTCGGAACCATGAGCCACATAAAATAAAGAAGCTTCTCTTTTCTTTGTAAATTACCAGCCTCAAGTATTCTGTTGTAGCAATATAAAATGAACTAAGACAGTTTGTTAGGATAGCTGTATCCAGAGGTTACAGTGGAAGCACAGGAGAGAGGCAAGTGTTTCAGTTTTGAGAGGCAGTGTACTGAAGGGAAAAAAAAGGTAGGGAAGATGTCCTGAAGAAGGTGTCTCTTCAGCTCAGTACCAACTAGCGAACAATGGAGGGACAGTACTCCAAGCACACGTGGGTGTATTAGCATAACTGCGTGGGACGTAACTCCTGAGAACATGAGCCTGGGAAGGCCAGCAGACAAGCAGGAGTCAGAAAATCATAATGAGCCTGACAAGCCATGCTAAGGACCTTGGACATGATCTTGCAGGAAATGAAGGTATCAAGATTAGGTATAGAAAAATCACTTCAGAGGAGGCCACCAAACAAGACAGAAAATGCTAAGGGCCTCGATAGGCTATGGTAGACATGGAACGGATGGGACAGACTTGAGAAATATTTAGGAGGTAAAAACAGGAGGGCTTTGTAGACGATAGGATGTAGGCACTAAAGGAAACCAAAAAGTCTAGAATGTCTCTCAGGTTTCTGGTGGATGATGAGACCAGAAGTTGAACAGGGATAGGGAAAGAAAAAGGAAATTGATGGAAAGTGGGGGCAGGGCATCAGGAGGAGGGTAGAGAAGATGTATTTTATTCTACACATGCTGAGTCTGAACCACCTGCGGGGGAGCACTATATGAAGCTCCTTATCTAGTATTAGGCAACTGGACATGTCAGTCTGAAGGGTAAAGGATAAAGGTCAGTGTAGGAGCCACGCATTTGGGAGTCATCACACAAGATGTCTATAAAACTATGAAGAGTAGCTTTAATCATCCCCAGAGAGCTAGTGTACCCCA
The DNA here is from genome assembly GCA_008750895.1 of Mirza zaza. Taxonomy (NCBI): domain Eukaryota; kingdom Metazoa; phylum Chordata; class Mammalia; order Primates; family Cheirogaleidae; genus Mirza; species Mirza zaza. The sequence goes on along the minus strand of VSMD01115283.1, from coordinate 51,987 downwards.
AAGAAAGGGCAATGGGCTGAAGGGTACAACATTAGGGGGGAATGGGCTTATTGCCACCTAATGCTTCTGTCAGAAGTCATCCCTAAAGAATCCTCCATGACCAGGTTCAGTGGCTCATGCTTGTAATCCTAGCACTTTGGGAGACCAAAGCAGGAGGATCACTTGAGGAGGCCAGGAGTTCCAGACCAACCTGGGCAACATAACAAGATCCTGTTTCTTTAAGGAAAAAAAAATTTTTTTAATTAGCCAAGTGTGGTGGCCACAACTCTAGCCCCAGATACTCGGGAGGCTGAGGCAGGAGGATCACTTGAGCCCCGGTGTTTGAGGTTGCAGTGAGGTATGATGCCACTGCAACAGAAGGAGATTCTGTCTAAAAAAAACCAAAACAACACACAAGAATACTCCTTTCTTTGCTATTATCCGGAATTCTTCCTTACAGCTTCTTAGAACTTAATGAAGGAAAAGTTGTGCTGTTCTGCTAACAGAGAAACAAAGTCAAGGCAATAACATTTTATCCATTAAGAATATTTATTGGCCGGGCATAGTGGCTCACGCCTGTAATCCTAGCACTCTAGGAGGCCGTGGTGGGCCGACCGTTTGAGCTCAGGAGTTCGAGACCAACCTGAGCAAGAGTGAGACCCCACCTCTACTAAAAAATAGAAAGAAATTAGCCAAACAACTAAAAATAGAAAATGAATTAGCTGGGCATGGTGGTACATGCCTGTAGTCCCAACTACTCAGGAGGCTGAGGCAGGAGGATTGCCTGAGCACAGGAATTTGAGGTTGCTGTGAGCTAGGCTGATGCCATGGCACTCTAACCTGGGCAAGAGAGTGAGACTCTGTCTCAAAATAAAAAAAAAAGAATATTTATTACATACTGATATTTATTGAGCACCTATCATGTCACAAGCACTATGTTAAGTGCTTTACAAGTATAACTTAACAGTCATCTCTCAGTATCTGCAAGAAGTTGGTTCCAGGATATCTACAGACACCCAAACCTATGGATGCTCAAGTTCCTGATGTAAAATGGCATCGTATTTGCATATTACCTATGCATGTCATCCTGCATACTTTAAATCATCTCTAGATTACTTATACTTAATACAATGTAAATACTACATAAACAGTTGTTATATTGTATTTTTTTGTATTTTTTATTGTTGTATGTTTTTTAATTTATTTATTTTTAACATCTTTGATCCAGGGGTGATTGAATCTATGAATGCAGAACCCACAGATATGGAGGGTCAACTGCATTTTAAACTTAATAACAACCCTATGAAGTATGTCACTTCGTTATGCCTATTCTACAAGAAACTAATTTATAAGTGATGGATCAATCACAATTTGAACTATGATCTGGGTAAGTCCAGAGCTCCTATTCTTAACCACTGTTAAGTATAATCTCTTACAGGAGCTAAAAATAGGTAATGAGCCACCGGAGCCAACCTGATACTTCTATACATAACAATGCTTGTCAGTGACATTTAATCAATTTGTGACCATGTTGTAACATACATTTTAAAGGAAGTATTCCGTTTTTACATATGATTACCCCAACATCTGGATAAAGGTTCTATTAAATGCCAAATCCAAAGACTCATTCTCCTCTAATCATAAACAAAAACATCAAAATTGTAACCTGAGTAGTAAAATTTAATGATATCCTTTTAAAATGCCTTTTTAAGCTCAGAATGTTAATCCATAGCGACCTCAGTTGAAATGGGAAAGTGCCTCTTGCTTTTTTACCTATAAAGATAAGTCTGCAAGTCTATTTAATACTGTCCAGTAGAAGAGGGTAAGATCTGGTGTGCCTTAGAAAGGCTTAAGGGCAAACACTAACCAGGGTGGTACAGAATTACCCAACAGACATATAGCCTTCAATGCAATTGCTGACCCAGAAACCTTCTCTAGGTAACCCAAGCTTTATATTTTAATGATTAGAAAGTGCACAAGAGATTTCCATTGAATATATATAGCATCCTTTTCATTAAGGATTTGGGAAATCTGTCATATAAAGAGAGCTATGTGCCTGATAGCTTCTTCTACTTCTGTACATACTTACACTATCAACCATAATGACTCATAATCACCACCCACTATCTAAATTTGTGTTTCACAACTTGTTTTCCACTTTTCCCTCCTTTTAAAACTAAACTATATACATCAACAGTACACGGTATTGCTCTGTGATCCTGAGGGGATGCTTTTCAGTACCCTCAGTGGATGCCTGAAACCACAGATAGTACTAAGCCCTGTATACACTATGTTTTTTCCTATACAATACCTACCTATGATAAAGTTTAATTTATAAACAGTAAGGCCCAGTAAGAGCTTAATAACAATAACCATAAAATAATTATAATAATGCACTGTAATAAAAGTTATATGAATGTGGTCTCTCTCAAAATATCTTACTGTACTGTACTCATCTACTTTCAGACGGTGTTTGACCACTGGTAACTGAAACCACAGAAGGCAAAACCGCACATAAGAGGGGCCTACTGGCAGGGCTCGGTGGCTCACACCTGTAATCCTAGCACTCTGAGAGGCCGAGGTGGGCAGATCGTTTGAGCTCAGGAGTTCAAGACCAGCCTGAGCAAGAGCAAGACCCCATCTCTACCAAAAATAGAAAAAAAAATTAACTAGGCTTAGTAGCACACACCTGTAGTTCTAGCTACTTGGGAGGCTGAGGCAGGAAGATCCCTTGAGCCCAGGAGTTGGAGGTTGCAGTGAGCTACGATGATACCACTATACTTTAGTCCGGGCAACAGAGTGAGACTTTGTCTCAAAAAAAAAAAAAAAAAAAAAAAAGAAGGAATACTGTATATGGAATTATGATAAATGAACTTTAATAGCAAGAGTTTAAAATTCTTTTTAAAAACCCACGGTACATTTGGATGGTTTGCCTCCTACTTTTCCCAGGAAACCTCAAATGAATATGTAAAGTGTATTCTTTTAATAGAGATGGAAAAAAATTTTTTGGTTCTTACAATTTTTAAACAAGGTATACTGCATGACTAAGATTCCATATAGCATTATTTGAAACCAAGCATTGGCTTCCTTTAAAAACAAAGATGACCAACCATGCTGTTCCACTCTCTGACAATCATACCACAGATCATTTCAAAATGGTAAAAATGTTCCTAAAATTTTATTGCTGTTAATTTTTTACTAGAAATCACACAGATCCAGAAAATAAATATAACAAAAAGCAGCTATAGTTTCTCCAACAGCTTTGCACGATCTGAGCCACATTTCCAAACTGCTTTTCACTGTGATTCTTGCAGCAAATTCCACCAGTACATTTTAGAACTTTTGCAAATTAAATTAGAAGTACTTGTTCACCTCAATTCATCTCTGGTGAATGGCTGTGTGGAACTCTAAATTTAAGTACAACTGCATTACTGTTCTCTGATTTGTCTAGAATAATTCTTGAATTCATGGCAATGCCAAGCTAAATGACACTGCAAAGAAACCCTTTGTTTTCAAATAAATCAGTGCTTGGCTTTAGATAATACTATAAAGAATCTTATTCATTCAGTGTACCCTAGTTAAAATTGGAAAAGTTAGGAACAACAACAAAAATTTCTACTTCTATTGAAAGAATAATCTTTATTTAAAGTTTTTTCTGTATGCATTTAACAGAATCATAGAATTTTAGAGGTGAAAGGAACTTTGAGTAATTTACAATCAAAGAAAATAAAGTCACTTGTTAAGGGCTACTTCAGTTAGTGGCAGATCTAATGACAGAACCCAGGCCTTCTAAATTCCCTGGCCAACGCTACTAAATATTATAGAACATTATGAACAGGTTAAAATCAGCCAATGTTTTCCAGGTGCCCACTTTGTACCCTTCACCATCCCAAGCATTTTTCAATATCCATCATCTCTTTCCTAAATCATTTCATAAAATTAGAAAAGACTTATTAAAATAATCACGTTCATTCCTTTGGAGTTCAGTGTTGCCAACAGGGACTATTGACCCATGATCAAAATAGAAAGAGATAATTTAATTACTACAATAACTACTCTATTGAAGAAGATGTGTTCCAACGACACACTTCACTCTCAAGAATTTCCCTCCCAGAGGTAGAAATATATTTAGAAGGCCTAGGAATGCATTTCCAGGTACTGGCCTCTTTGTCAAGATCTATAAAGATTTCTGGACCGGGCGTGGTGGCTCACGCCTGTAATCCTAGCACTCTGGGAGGCCAAGGCGGGTGGATTGCTCGAGGTCAGGAGTTCGAAACCAGTCTGAGCGAGACCCCGCCTCTACTAAAAAAACTAGAAAGAAATTAATTGACCAACTAAAAATATATATACAAAAAATTAGCCGGGCATGGTGGCGCATGCCTGTAGTCCCAGCTACTTGGGAGGCTGAGGCAGCAGGATTGCTTGAGCCCAGGAGTTTGAGGTTGCTGTGAGCTAGGCTGACACCACTGCACTCTAGCCCACGCCACAAAGTGAGACTCTGTCTCAAAAAAAAATAAATAAATAAAAGATTTCTGTAGCTTCCTCCTCTTTCATCCACTTCCATGTTTTTTTCCACTATTACTTTCTTACTTGATTCTTCTGTAGCTGCTACTTGTTACCCAATCTATACTTTCTCCTGAATTGCTACCCACTCCAATAGTCTAGAAATTATGCAACCTTTCCATGTGCCATACATGCCCTGTAGGATTTGTCCTCTACATTCTGACCCATACCCTTTATCATCAGGGCCAAACATTCTTCCAAAATGGTCATTATTATATGATAGAATTCATGACATGAGAGATCACTTTAACTACAAATATAGTTTTAAAAAGTACTAAAATGTGGATATTTGCTTTTTTATAATTTCAAAACAATAGTTTTATTTTTTTTAAATACAGAATAAGTTTTATATGCACTGCAAGGCAAAGTCAAATTATATTATTTTCACAAACACATAGTTCATGTCACTAAAATGTCCAAGTATTTTTAGTTGAGGAAAAGAATTTACTGATATTCATATGTTGGTACATTTTAAATTGCCTTAACAAATTGGATCTCGCATGGCCAACTACCACTGTAAATTTATCTATTTCATAGAATTCTTATAGGTACAAAGCAAATAATGTCACAATGAAAAACAAGAAAGAAAATTTAACCACTTACCAATTCTAGTTAGCATAAAGGTACAGTGCTATCTGTTATACTTTTTGGAAATGTCACCCCAACTTAACTTTTAATTCCTAACAAATAAGTTGATCAAAATATAAATGTTCATTTATTTGAGATGGGTATCAATACTATTTGGAAAAAAAAAAAGCCAGGGCCATTTACAAGTAAATCCTATCATTTAGACACAAAAGAATCATGGACCTTAGAAATTAGCAATGAAGTTACATTTAAATTTTAGTATCTAAAAGTAAAGTAAATAATCTTCAAATTTAATTTTTTAAATAGCCCACTAAAACAATGTAAGTTGCATTGGAGTCTTTTAACTTGATAGTAAATTTTCACATCTATACTAGTTTGAAACATTAAAATAGTGCTTTAAAAAATATTTAGGGGCCAACTAGGCAGAAGATCAACAAGGAAAAAGAAATGAACAACACCATAAACCAACCAACCCTAACAGACATCTACAGGACATCCCACCCCAAATCAGCAGAAAAAAAAAAAAAAATATATATATATATATATATATATTCTTAAGTGTACATGAAACATTCTCCAAGATGATCCATATATAAGGCTAAGGAAGCCTCATTAAATTAAAAAGGACAAAAATCATATAAAGTATGTTCTCAGACAACAATGTAATTAAATGAGAAAGCAATAACAAAGGAAATTTGATAAATTCACAAATATGTGGAAATAAAACAACACATTTAAGTAACTAATGGGTTAAAGAAGAAATCACAAGGGAAATTAGAAAATACTTTCAAATGAATAAAAATGAAAACACAACATATCAAAACTTCTGGAATGTAGCTCATGTAGTATTTAGAGAGAAATTTATAGCTGTAAATGCCTATACAGTATTTAAAAAGAAGATCTCAAATCAACAGCCTAACTTTCCACCTTAAGAAACTAAAAAAGAAGAGCAAGCTAAACCCAAAACACATAGAAGGAAGTAACAATGATTAGAGGATAAATCAATGAAATAGCGAAGAAAAACACAACAGAAAAAAAATCAATAAAACTAAGAATTGGTTCTTTGAAAGAAATAAACCTTTAGCTAAACTAATCAAGAAGAAAACAAAGATACATATTATTAATACTAAAATCAGGAATGAAAAAAGGAACATCACTATCAACCTCACAGAAGTAAAAATGATCTTAAGAGAATACTATGAATAACTACATACCAACAAAGTAGATAACCTGAATGAAATGAACAAATTCATAGGAAGAAACAAGCTATCAAAAATAACTCAAGGAGAAATAGAAAATCTGAATAGATATATAACAAGGAAAGAGATAGAATCAGTAATCAAAAAAACTTCCCATAAAGAACAGCCTATATGGCTTCATTGGTGAATACTATAAAATGTTTAAAAAAGAGGCCAGGCGCGGTGGCTCAAGCCTGTAATCCTAGCTCTCTGGGAGGCCGAGGTGGGCGGATCGTTTGAGCTCAGGAGTTCGAGACCAGCCTGAGCAAGAGCGAGACCCCATCTCTACTATAAATAGAAACAAATTAATTGGCCAACTAATACATATAGAAAAAATTAGCCGGGCATGGTGGCGCATGCCTGTAGTCCCAGCTACTTGGGAGGCTGAGGCAGCAGGATTGCTTGAGCCCAGGAGTTTGAGGTTGCTGTGAGCTAGGCTGACGCCATGGCACTCACTCTAGCCTGGGCAATAAAGTGAGACTCTGTCTCAAAAAAAAAAAAAAATTGTTTAAAAAAGAATATCAACTCATCACAAAATCTTCCCAAAACAATGAACAGGAAGGAGTGCTTTCCATTTGTAAATCATATAGCTAATAAGGGATATGAATCCAGAATATATAAAGAACTCTTACAATTCAACAGTAAAAGGACAACCCCATTAAAAAATGAGCAAAGAATCTGAACAAACATTTCTCCAAAGAAGATACACACATGGCCAATAAGCACATGAAAAGATGTTCAATATCAGTAGTCATTAGAAAAATGCAAATCAAAACCACAACGAGATACCACTTCAGATCCACTAAAATGGCTAAAATTTAAAAACAGACAAGTTTTAGTGAGGATGTAAAAACCTTGAAATCTCATACATTACTACTGTAGTAGGCTTGTAAAATAAGGCAAACACCGGAAAACAATTTAGTAATTCCTCAAAAAGTAAATTTTTTTACTTTAGATTTACCATATGATTTACCATATGACCCAGCAATTCTGCTCCCAGGTATATACAGATATATATACACAGATACATATAGCTTACATTGTGTGTATGTATGTGTGTGTATATATATATATGTCAATTTAACATAATTGACTTTTGAATGTAGAATTTCAAGTCCTTTTAGGCACAAAATACACAGTTAAAACATTTTCAGTCAGCTTCATTTTTGAAATCTGGCACCAGTTTCGAGATTAAAACATTAACACGATTCCACAATAATAAAGTAAAAATGAAAAGCAAGTTTTTTGGTTTTTTTTGAGACAGAGTCTCACTTTATTACCCAGGCTAGAGTGAGTGCCGTGGCGTCAGCCTAGCTCACAGCAACCTCAAACTCCTGGGCTCAAGCAATCCTGCTGCCTCAGCCTCCCAAGTAGCTGGGACTACAGGCATGTGCCACCATGCCCGGCTAATTTTTTCTATATATATTAGTTGGCCAATTAATTTGTTTCTATTTATAGTAGAGATGGGGTCTCGCTCTTGCTCAGGCTGGTCTCGAACTCCTGAGCTCATATGATCCGCCTACCTCGGCCTCCCAGAGAGCTAGGATTACAGGCGTGAGCCACCGCGCCTGGCCGAAAAGCAAGTTTTTAAACTCATTTAAGCACTGCCTCATCAGCGGATGGTAATCTGAGTTATTTGTGTATATATATATATATATACACACACACACACACATATCTTACATTTTCTATGAAAATTTAAATATATGTCTGCACAAAAACTTATATACAAATATTCATAGCAGCATTATTTACAACAGTCAAAAAGTAGAAAACAACCCAAATGTGCATCAATGGATGAATGAATAGGAAAAATATGGTATATGCATATAACAGAATATTTTTAACTAATAAAAAGAAATGAAATACCACATGGTACAACATGGATAAATCTTAAAAACATTACGCTAAGTGAGATAAAACAGTCACAAAAGACCACATATTGTAAGATCCCTTTTTTTAATGAAATGTCCAGAATAAGCAAATCTATAGTGAGTGAAAGTAGATCTGTCACTGCCAAGCCCTAGGTAGAGGGAGGGATGGGAATGACTGATAATGGGTCCAGGATTTCTTTTTGGAGTGATAAAAGTTCTGGAATTAAATAGCAATGATGGCTGCACAACTCTGTGAATAAACCACTGAATTGTGGTTTGAAAGGGAAAATTTCATGGCATATGAATTATATCTCAATAAAACTATTTTTCAGTGTTAAGTGCAAGAGATTCTAGTGATGCCGTAGGTTTAGTCTGTCTTCTCCATTCACTATTGGTAACGTTTTACTTCTTTTTAAACCTTCCCAATCATTTGAATTTTCTCAGCATCTTTCTCACCATTTGTCTTAGTCAGTTTGTGCTGGTGTAACAGAATACTTGAGACTGGGTAACTTATAAAGAACACAAATTTATTTCTCTCAGTTCTGGAGAGGGCTTTCTTGCTTCATCCCCGCATGACAGAAAGCAGAATGGACAAAAAGGGACGAACTCTGTGTCCCCACACAGAAGAGCAAAATAGAGCAAATCCATTCCCACAAGCCCTTTTCATAGTGGCATTAATCCATTAATGAGGGCAGAGCCCTCATGACCTAAACACCACTCAAAAAGTCCCACCTCCCAACACTGTTGAATTGGGGATTAAGTTGCCAACATGTGAATTTTGGGAAACACATTCAGACCATACTGCCATCTTTGCCTAGGAACATAAATACTTTTTATTAGATAACAGAATCATAGGCTATTATAGTATGTAAGAATTCAGATCTAACATGTTCTATCATCTTTACCTGGCTAATAGGAGCTCATCCCTGTATCTGCAAAGACACACTATATATCTGCATCAGCTAACATTCAACAAAAATCAGCAAAGTGATTATTCTATTTCCAATGATTAATATATGTCGTTTAGGTTATCACTGTTAAGGGTTTTAGAATATCACAATAGTATTTGTTATTGTTGCCAAAGTTCATTGGACATTGGTTGCTAATAGTAGGACTTTCACAGTTCTGCAGGTAAGACATTCAAATTCTGTAGGTTCAGAATTTAACATAATTGACTTTTAAATGTAGAATTTTAAGTCGTTTTAGGCACAAAATACACAGTTAAAACATTTTCAGTCAGCTTCATTCTTGAAATCTGGCACCAGTTTCGGAGATTAAAACATTAACACGATTTCACAATAATAAAGTAAAAATGAAAAGCAAGTTTTCAAACTCATTTAAGCTCTGCCTCATCAGCAGATGGTAATCTGAGTCATTTGTAAATCAATCCTGCCTGCTCTCTCTGATGAGGGGCTTTGAGAGGAGTCAGCTTTTACCAGCTTATCAATAACACAAGGGGACTTCATGGTAAAGCCAGAAAGACCTGTTCAGATCAGCTCTGCCCCATGTTGGCCACACACAGCAACCTTCAAACCTCACTAAGCCCAATTTGCACATCTGTAAAATAAAACTACCTACCTACCCCACAGAGTTATTATGAATATTTAATAAAATAATGTATGTAAAGCACCTAACAAATGGTAGGAACTCAGTAAGTATTCATTCCTTTCTCTTTGCTCTCTGCAAGGTAAAATACAAGTCACAAATGACAAAAACTACAAAAATCCTGATTAAAAAAATATTTGGCTTAGTGTATACAACTTGAAAAGTGCAGAATTATCTAAATACTAAAAGTAAACCAACCTTTATTTTCTAAAAATATCAAATTTATATAATCTTAAGCAGATAAGCAATAACCATGACAATAAGACATAAGATAACATGGGGAAATAATTAACTAACTTTGAACTAATTATGTTAGTATTATCTAATAGTTTTATTAGGAAACTGAGTATCCAGCTGGCAAGATATTGTAGGTAATTTCAATTAAATGGTTCTTCCAATAAGCCAACAATAACTTAAGGTTTGGCTGTATTTGCAGTATTAGAATTTCCTAATGAAAGGCTTCATAATGAATCTTAGTCACAGCATTTGAGAGTGCTGAAGGGGAACAAAGCTATGGCAAGGTGCCTAAAAATTACTACTAGTCCTTTGAGACTAGACTACACATGCATTCTTCAAAAAAAAAAATTTTTTTTAAACTTTACTAAGGACTTACATGGAAAAAGAACACCAGATAGATAGATAGGGTGATAGATAGATCTACTTTTACTTTTATAAAGCCAGGAAACCCAGGGGCATGATTTTTTAAATTATTTTAACAATGGGTTACATATTCACATGGTTCAAAAAAACAAAGAAATATTAAAAGGAACAGAGTGAAAGTCTGCTTCCCACCCATCCCTATCCACCCAGTTCTTGTCCTCCAACCCCAAATAGATAAACACTATTAACTTCTTATGTATCCTTCTAGAGTCTCTTTAGGCATCACAAGCAAACCAAAACATATTCTTATTTTTTCCTTGTCTTTTCGCACACAGGTAGCATTTTATCATAATGCATTTTATCATAATGCATCTCAAAGACAAATTTTAAATCTTAAAACATAGCAATAAATACGTTCAATGGGACAGGGACTTTTATTCATACTTGAGTGGACTTTTAAAAGGAGTAACAGAAATAAATGATGTTAATGTTAGTGGGAGTCAGAAATAATAAAAATCTGAAGTGAGAGAGAATTCAAGGGATAAATTTGCAGTCTTACAAATCTTAAAAACTCTTCTCTGCTAAAACCTTGGAGTGTCTTACCTTTCATTAATAAAAAAATCCCTTATAGACAAAAAATAAATAAACCAAATATTGGTGAGAAGAGAGAGTGGAACAAAAAGATCAATTAGAAAAAAGAGAAAGGTTCTCATGTCAAAATGTACTAAACTGGCAACTCTGCACGACTACATACACTTAGAATTACAAAAAATAACGACTATTTTTTAAAAAATTATAGCAAAGTCATCCTTCTGAATATTTATTAATGATCGCCCCAGTTCAAATAAGCAAATAATACTTTCACATTTAAGCCATCATCAATTTTAGCAGCATGTTGTTGGGAGGCTGAATAAAAACATCTTTTTAAAATCTTTTTCATTAATGTTTGTGAAAAAGGGGGCCACTAATCTCAGTGCAGCTTAAATAGCTATTGTCTTGGTGCAAAGCTCCTTATACTATCTGGCCCAAGCACTTTAACAGGTGAGCTGAAGTTGGTATGCAGGGAACTACCTGGGCCTGATCCCCCACCTGCAACTCTTGTGTCTCCAGCAGCACCTAGCATTTGCTTCCTCTCCAACTCCCAGGGATCCAATCCAAGCTCTTATCTGTGCATATCTCTACTGATAAAAATCTGGTAGGAAAGTGTTTGGAATCCTGACATACTACTTCCCAAAGAATGCTAAACTTTGGTCTAAGATAGCCTCTTAGTCTTCAACTTACTTGAAAACAAAATGGTTGTTTTTAGGCCAGATAGTAAGATCTTTGGATGTATTTTCTTAAGGGAACAGCTGTCACATCTGAGAGTTAGCTTTCAAGACCAAAACACTCTACTCAACCCATACCATGGCTGACATCTTCAACGGTGGGAAAAAAAATAGCACAAAACAGTGTTGTTGCAATGACATGAACAAAAACATTTATAAATAGTTTTAAATTTTATAATTCATGCCAATGCTTTAAAAAAAATAGCTTATGTAGAGAAGAGGAGGTGAGTGGAGACTTCTATGGATATTTTGAAAGGAATTACTAGGTATTCTCAAAGGCTCTGAAGGTTGAAACCACTAGTTCTTAAAAATGTTTACCTTTCCTCCCAAACTAAAAACTTTCCTTTTCCTTATTAAAGGCCTACTCTTAAACGTATCACCATTATTAGTATCTTTTTTGCTCATGATCAAAATGAAGAAAGTGGGATAGAGAAAAGACAGAGAAATTTTCTTGATATAAGAGTTGAAAGAAGAGGAAAAGGGGGTTTAAAAAGGAGACACTATAATCCCAGCTACCATGGAGGCTGAGGAGAGAGGACTGCTTGAGGCCAGGAGTTCAGGATCAGCCTGGGCAACATAGCAAAACTCACTCAAAAAAGACTAAATTCTTGGAAAAGAGGGGAAACCAAATAAAGGGTACAAGAGGCAAGTATGGGCTACAGCTTGTGCACTCAACACCTTGAGAGAAAAAAGGGTGTGGAGAGATGTGATGGTTTCTGAAAAAACCGGTGGTGTTAGTATGTAAAGAGGGAATTGTGCACATGAAATGATACTAAGTCAAATGTTACTAACTCTACATCCTATAATATAACAGGGTCACAAGAAACTTCAGGGTTACCTATTCCTGCCATTGGTGGCAGCACTGTGAAATCAATTATACTTCAAACAATGTACTTACCATTAGAATATTTCGAGACATCCCAAGTTCAGCCATTCTAATTTCTAACTGAACTTTGGCTCAAATCCATTATTTCTGCTTCTCCTTTAGGGATTACAATCAATCAGTTTCTCTTCTTAAATATCTTATGTTTAAGATCTACTTAAAACATAAATATTGACTGACTCCCATTAAAAGTATACGTGCTTTATGTTGATTTGGATGGATTTGTCAGTCCATGCACACATTCTCACCTCATCCCCTTTATGAGCAGTAGTATAAATTTCCAAGGGTGTAAGCCAGGTTTGGGGTATGGCAGGTGGCCAGGAAACGCAGTAAAATAACTGGTTCAAAGGTGCATGGAATCTATGACGTTGGTTGGCTACATAAGCATGATTCTCTAACCAACAAAGCAAGTCTGTATAAGACAAATTTTTTAAATGGGATTGAAAACACGTATATGCACACACAAAAGTCTAGAAGGATATACTCTAAAATGCTAATAGCAGTTATTAATGAGTGATAGGTTTACTGGCGATTCTTACTTTCTCTTTTTCTTCTTAATTTTCTCTAAAAAATGTAACCAGACCAGACCACTCTGGCTCAATTTTCATGTTACAAAGTTGTGAGTTGTTTTTCAGTTGCCATGGACCCCCAGGTTAAAGGTCACATAACCTGAGCATGCCCACATGAACCAAGTAAGCAACCCTGGGAAGATCCTAAGTGCTCTGACCAGGGAGCAGGGACTGAATTAAGAAGCAGACACAAGATGGCAGAATCCAGGACCCAATAAGATTGAGTCCTGGCATCATCCCATGACAGCATCCAGTCAGATCATGCCTCCCAGCATCAACTCATTGCAAGATCCAATCAGTTCATGCCTCATTACCCTATGCTTATAAAACCCTACCCAGACCCCAGCTCAGAGAGATAGATTCCAGTGTTTCTTCCTGCCACCTTGCCAGTCAACTTTTAATAAAGCTTTTCTTTTCTCAAAGGCCAGTACCACGGTATTGGCTTCTCTGCACATCAGGCTTGAGCAAGCCCACTGATTGCTTGGTAACACTATTACTTTGTGATTTAAATACATTTTAAAGACACAAAATGGCAAATACATAAGTAAAAGAAATAACAGAAAATGTTATGCAGGCACAGTAGCATGCGCCTATAGTCCCAGCTACTTGGAAGGCTGATACAAGGAAGATCACTGAGCCCAGGAGTGAGGTTGCAGTGAGCTCTGATGACGCCACTGTATTCTAGCATGGGCAACAGAGTGAGACCCTGTCTCAAAAAAAGAAAAAAGAAATAATAGAAAATGGATACTCAGCTATAAAGTGGAATACTATACAACTGTCAAAACTAATGATGTAGATCTATAGATGTCTATGATATAGCATTAAATTAAAAAAAAAAGTATGATGGCATATGCCTGTAATCTCAGCACTTTGGGACGCCAAGACAGGGGGAACACTTGAGGCCAGGACTTTGACACCAGCCTGGGAAACATAGGGAAACCCTGTCTCTACAAAAAAAAACAAAAAAAATTTAGCTGGGCATGATGGTGCACACTGATAGTCCCAGCTACTCTGGATGCTGAGACAGGAAGATCACTTGAGCTCAGGATTTTGAGGTTACAGTGAGTTATGATTTTGCCACTGCACTGCTCTCCAGCCTGGGCAACAGAGCAAGACTTTGTCTCTAGAAGAAAAGAAAAAGAAAGAGAGAGACAAAACTAAAATAAAAATTGGGAAAAAAAGATAAAAAGATGCATGTGTTTTCTTGGGAAGCTAAGGATATGATTCTAAAATTCCCTTTGAGCTGGTCATATAAAATATACATGTACATTAGATTAGATAGTATACCCTGGTCCTATATGTATATTTTTCTGCAAGTATGCATGCTGAGTTGGAAATTAGATCATTTTAAGTTAACTTTTATCTATTTTTAAACTAAAAATAGGGAGGCAAATAACTATAGTAATAAAGTTCCTTCTCATTTTCAAACTTATGAAGTGCCATTATACTTCAGCAATCTGTAGACTGGCTAATCCATCAGTGAGTCCCATTGTTGTGTATGAACATATTATATATGAAATCCACTTGAACTGTAGAAGAAAAATGTTTAGTATTGACTGGCTTAGCAAATACATCAGGAACCTGAACTAAAGCAATTAGCCTGTATCATGCTCATGTGTTATTTCTTCACTGTTCATAGAACAGTGAAAAGAATGACATTATTATCTCAACACGACAGGCATTCTCAAAAAAGAGTAAGCCTTTAAAAAGGTACAAAATTCAGGCCGTTACTCAACAAAAAGCTTGTCAAATCACCCTTATTCTCAAGTTAAAAGCCACTAAACCGGCTCTCCGCATTTTAATTATCCACAAACTCACTTACGGCCTGAAGAAAGAACTACCTATATGAACCTTTCTGCATTTGGTGGTACAAAGGCACTCTGCCCCTCGATATCATACCATGCCAACAGATAGTCCTAGTCCTTCTTAGACTTTGATCCCATGTAGGTCTTTCCTACATGTACCGCCCTGTGAGGGGAAGCAGAGTTACACTACACAGGAATCCTCCCCCGTGAGATCTCACCAACATCTCTTATCTCACCCTCACATCTCCTGTTTTCCATTTCATAAACAATTCCCCTTCTATCTTCACCTTTCTTTCACTTACCTCCAACCACACCCAAGGAAAAGAGATTTTGGTTTTAAATAATAGCAGAATAGTGGCTACAAGGGGATGAACTTAGGCAGGTTTTCAGGACCAGTGGGAAACAGAAGAGGACCTGAGAGATTGGACAAGGGCGAGGATACTGCACACCTTCCCTTTGAAAACCCTCTGGCTCAGCTTCAGACAGGCAATACAGTTTTACTGGGTGATGCTTTGAATTGGCCTTCAACATTTTATTTCTATATTGTTTTCCTCGCCAATGACAACTCAAAGCTAGTATCGAGTTAAAACTACTTTGACATGAACTACAAGATGTGGAATTGGCACCTCTTAAATTTACCACTTTTCTCCATGAAACAGGGTGGAAAAGTGAAATGAGAGCAAAGGCTCCATCATAAGGAATGGAATAGGTAAAGGAAAACAGAGACATTGAGTCTCTTAAAATAATGTGGGAGCTGTTTCTGTCAGGAATAACATGTTACGTAATTTGAGTTTCATGAATCAGCAGTTTAGTCAGTAATTTACATGAATTTAAAAAGAGAGAGAGAAAACATGAGGATTGGAAAAGGTAAAGTGATTTCTGAAACAAGGCAGGTTTCAAAAGTATTTTATTCCACTCCCACACAGAAGAACGTTGACAGGCAGATGACTCAGTCTGGCTTCATTATGGGTTTCTTACCACCTAAGATCTTTCATGGGAAAGGCCATCCCATCTCTCATTTCTCCCTGATAGCCCTTCTCAATTCCTCCCACCAGGTAATGGCCATATTTTCCTTTCTAATTGAAGGTTATCCATCTGGAAATCACATACTTTAGGATACAGAGGGTTGTGCTTAAAGGATAAAAATAGTTGAGGATTTTTTTTAAAGTCCCTTTATGCTAAAGTAATTGCAACATTCAAAAAACAAAACACATAGTAACATCAGATTCTTAAAAAAAATGTATACTGCTACTAGCTATGATCCTTGTGTTTGAACTTGATCATAAATCTAAGTAGCTTAGATAGGGAAGAAAGCTGCCAACATAAACACAAACATCATTGTTTCTAACCTAAACTCTCAAAATCAAAATCAAGGTAAGATATTTGAGAGAGGAGAAAAATAACCTATTTTCTTTTTCAAAAACTAGAGATGACAAATCCTAAGAAATAAATCCAAAAGGCATGCCCATCCTTTTTGTAGAAAATGTGTTTTATCAGATATTGTTTGAAATAAGAGAAGCATTGGATTAGGCCTGGAAATCTCTTAGGCATAAATCAATTACTATGGTATTTTGAGAGACATGTTTTGAAAGAGCAAGATATCTGAAGTCATTTGGAGTTATTCATTCCTCAAATGTCTGTTACAAGGATGCACGTGCCAGGCACGGCCCCACTCATACTCTCTATTCAAGCTCTGCCTCTCATCTGCTGTGCAATTGTGGCTAAAGCACTTTAATATTTCTATGCTTCGGTTTCTTCATATGTAAAGATGGGAATAAAAAATGGTTGAGATCAACCTCAGAAGGTCTCTCTGAAGAGCAAATGAATACGTTTGGAAGCACTTGTAAATCATGAAAATGTCTGTTGTGCCACAAATTACATCAGAGGAACATGTGCATTCCGGCTTCAAGAGATACCCATATCCTATTTAAATAAGACTTATCAGCTCATTTAATCATCTCCCTGGAAATTTAAATATATGAGAGAGAGAAAAAGGATGGAGAGAGGGAAAAAAGGAGAGAGGGAGGGAGAAAGCTACTATGATGTGCAAATTTTGACATTACATTCATCATCATTACAACAAAAATCATGTCTACCTTATTCACCATTTCAGGTCTCTACCAATCTGGGCATCCAGCCAAGATGCTCATTTGAAGAGGGTACTTTATTCTGAAAAAATATTCTCTATATATATCTGCAGATCACAAAATGGACACCTACAAGGCTGACCTACCAATTCAGTGTTACCAAGAGCAAACTGCAGTACATTTACAAAACATTTTTTATGTTGATAATTTCATAGTACAACTCAAGTTCAATCTGACTCTCGAATCTAAGCTATGTCATATGAATAATGTGGAACAGATTAGGAATGAAACTACTTTTAAAAACAAAATTAGGCCGGGCGCGGTGGCTCACGCCTGTAATCCTAGCTCTCTGGGAGGCCGAGGTGGGCGGATCATTTGAGCTCAGGAGTTCGAGACCAGCCTGAGCAAGAGCGAGACCCCATCTCTACTACAAATAGAAAGAAATTAATTGGCCAACTAATATATATAGAAAAAATGAGCCAGGCATGGTGGCACATGCCTATGGTCCCAGCTACTTGGGAGGCTGAGGCAGCAGGATTGCTTGAGCCCAGGAGTTTGAGGTTGCTGTGAGCTAGGCTGACGCCACCGCATTCACTCTAGCCTGGGCAATAAAGTGAGACTCTGTCTCAAAAAAAAAAAAAAAAAAAAAACCAAAATTAGGCGTGATGCAGTGGCAGCTGAAGAAAGGGGGAAGTTCTGGTCTTTCCAGAGTTATCTGATGGGCACAATGGCGGATGAGAGAGACCATCTTACAGAAGCTGCTAGAGATCTAATAGAGACCTACTTAGAACTGTTGGAATTCCCTGAGCTCCAGATTCCCTTCCCTCAGGGAAATGCAGGGATGACAGCCTGTCTTACTGGAGTAGTAGCCAAGGGGGGCAGAAGGCACACCCCGTCCTAAAATATGCCTGAAACTTCCTCTAATGTTTCTAGCTCTTGCAATGACATTCCAGGAACTAAAGTATGCACAGCCTCATCGTTGCTAG
Organism: Mirza zaza; assembly: GCA_008750895.1. Lineage (NCBI taxonomy): Eukaryota > Metazoa > Chordata > Mammalia > Primates > Cheirogaleidae > Mirza > Mirza zaza. The sequence goes on along the minus strand of VSMD01115283.1, from coordinate 33,885 downwards.
AACCGCTATAATTTAACATTTTGAGTTAAGAATTTGAGTTAATATTTATAAAGCACTCAGAAAGACTCCAGCACAGAGTAAGAGCTATCTAAGTGTTTAGTAAACAAATAAAACACTTCCCAGATTGGTTGGGTGAAATCTCAACCTAGTGAGAAGGAAGGGAATCAAAATACACGACATTTTATTTTTCACCTTGATCAAGATGTAAAAATTGTAGTGCTCTTGCATCTCTAATACACCCTGTATAAACTTGTGCTGGTTTGAAATTCTACTCATGGTTCAGAAGTCACTGTAAAAATTCAGTGAAAGACTTTTAAGTTTCAAAAGATTAATCCTTTATCTTTTCTATCTTTCTGACTAACCGTGCCTAAAAATGACAAAATCTAGAAATCTCAAAGTTAGAGGGTGCATACCCATGCTAAAACTGTGAGAATTAACAGAGAGAGATTCACTTGAAGAGACGGAAAAGATTCAAATCAGAGAACTTAAAAGTGGCAACGCATTAAAGTCTCATACTCCAAGTCCGTTGACAACAGGTTAAAGATTCCTGTCCACCCCACTCCTGCCACCGCCCGCATTCTCGCGCTTGCAGGTGACCCGCACCCACTTTTAACCTCAGGTGGGGTCTCGCACCCTTGGCGTTCCCGTCTTTGGGCTCGGGGGCTGCGCACGGGTTAACAGTGTCCCCGTACAGACACCACACGGGTGTTTGGGAATCTCGAAGCAGACCTGAATTCCCCCCGAAGGAACAAAGAACACAAGCTCTCCAAGGGTCGGGGGCTGGGAACAGGTATTGCTTTCTCCCCGCGGATCAACTCCGAGATTTCCGGGGAACCGGGGAAAGCCGCGTTAGCGCCGAGGAGAGGCAGCGGCCGAGGCCCGGGCCGCGCTCGCCCCGCCCCGTCCCCTCCCGCCGGGGGCTCCGACTGCGGCCCGGGCGCGCGCGGACCCTCCCGCCTGCCCCGCACCTACCGGCTCCGCGGTGCTGCCTCCCCGCTGGGCGGGCGCGGAGCCCGACGCCCTCGCGCTTCCTCCTTCCCGGCAGGGCCGCCGGGCGCCGGCGTTTCCTCCCTGACGCGTCACGGCCGCCCGCGGCTCCTCCCGCGGAGCGCGCCAGGCCGAGGCCAGCCGCGCGGACCGCAGCGCGCCGGGGAAGGCGCCAGCTCCGAGCGAGGGGCGCGAGCGCCCGAAACTGCGGGGCTGGGGCCAGCGGGCGCCGCCGGGGGGCTGCAGGCGCGCACCCCCGCTCGGGCCTGGAAACCGGCCCTCCTCTCTTCCCCGGACCCCCGCGGAAGGCCGGGCCGCGGCGCGCGGCTGCCCCCGTCACGCGGTGTGCAAAGTTCAAGAGGACACCGCGGGATCCTGCCTAGGGGCTCAGACTCCTGGGTGTTTCCCGCTGCCCAGCGGATCGATAGGGACCGCTCCCCTGGGGCCCAAGGTCTGCGTGGGCCAAAGCGCGGGGGCGGGCAGTGAAGACGACCTTGGTGTGTGGAGGGAGCAGACCACTTAACCTCCAGAGGGATAAGAGCTCCCCGTCCCCCAGGATTGACCTGGGTGGCATGTGGCAATAAGTATCCAAATAATTCAGGAGGACAGCTATGCTTCACGTATTATTTGAACAGTTTTCTACTTTTTTTCATCATCAGAGGTAGGACCTTTGTGTTTATAGATAGGCAAGAGCTTTCACAAACTGAGAGCTCCTGTGTACAGAGAATTTCCTTTGACACATCTTTTTAGATCTACTAACTTTTTTTTTTTTCCATTCCCATTAATCTCCAAGTCAGCCCAGGGCACATTTTACAGCTTCTTTACTCTTTCTTATTTTTTAACTACAGGAACTGCATTTTAGACCCATTTATTTATCTTTTCTCCAGATAAGAGAGATATAGAAAGTGAGTGGCAAACTAAGAATTACATGATTCAATGAATATGGAGTAAAATGACTAAGATTTTGAAATAGAGTGGGGTTTTTTTTGTCCTACAATGCCACTATAATTTAGGTTTTATCAGATATCACTTGAAAATAGACTCAAACAACTAAAGATTCCTGTGTGCATATCATGCTTCAGATTTTGAGGCAATGATCTTTACTTCAAATCATATGATTCCAGAGAATTTGCCACAGATCTATAAACAAAAAAACTGCCAAAGGTAATTAGAGGAACTGGGATCTATGTGTGACTTCCCTAAATTCGGGGGACATTTCCTCATATTTTAAAATGATCTTCAAAGATTTAGTTCCACAAGGAAAGGTAAGAATATTCATTTTTAATGTCAATAACTAACTACAACATGGCCTTCTTCTTAAAGAAAATGAATTATGAATCCAAATATTTTTTATATTTCAATAAACCTACAGAACTTTCCAAACAGTGATTTTCGGTGGCATTGGAAATGGATGTAAAACTACAGTACGGCCTGGCACAGTGGCTCATGTCTGTAATCCCAGCATTCTGTAATCCTACCACTCTGGGAGGCTGAGATAGGAAGATTGCTTGAGCTCAGGAGTTTGTGACAAGCCTGAAAAAGAGCAAAACCCCATCTCTACTAAAAATAGAAAAATTAGCCAACCATTGTGACATCCACCTGTAGTCCCAGCTACTCAGGAGGCTGAGGCAAGAGGATCACTTGAGCCCAGGAGTTTGAGGCTGCAGTGAACTATGATGATGCCAGTACACTCTACCCAGGGCGACACAGCAAGACTCTGTCTCAAAAAAAAAACAAAACAAAACAAAAAAAGACTACAGTAGATACACATCAACACATTGCCAATAGTCCTTTATATGTTTTCACTGTGATGGACTCACAAAGCAATCCACACAGAGAAGCTAGAGAAAGTTCCTCCATTGTAACAAAATCAACAAGTGGTCAGTGTCTCTTAATTAGAGCCATATTTGTCTGAAAATTTTCTCAGACAAAGGAAATAAACTCTGTCAATAAACTCTAAGTGGAATGACATTATTCTCAATTTAGAGACAAATACCTGGCTATCAACACATTTCAACTTTAAAAAATAAAAAAAACATACATCTGGGAACCATTACATTTCCAGGATAAATTTGTCTCTCTGCTATGAAGAACAGATGCACACACATACAAAGACCACCTCCCACAAACTTTTTTTTTTTTTTTTTTAGAGACAGGGCCTCACTTTGTAGCCCTGACAGGAGTGCTCTTCATAGCTCACTGCAGCTTCCAATTCCTAGGCTCAAGTGATCCTCCTGGCTCAGTCTCTTGAGTAGCTAGAACTACAGGCACACAACACCACACCTGGCCAATTTTTAAAAATGTTTTTGCAGAGTCAGTGTCTCACTGTGTTGCCCAGGCTGATCTCAAACTCCTGGCCTCAAGGCAATCCTCCTGTCTTGGCCTCCCAAAGTGCTGGGATTACAGGCATGAGCCACTTATCCAGGACCCCACAAACATTCTAAGACAAGAAAGGGAATGAACTACATTCAACTGACAAGAGGTTGGGTATTTTGCCTTTATAATCTGAGAGCTGCAACTTAATACCTTGATAGTTTTCTTAGAAAACTACAGGAGGTAAATATATTCACCAACTACTAAGGAATTTTTCACTTAAAATTAATTTTAAGGGCACACTTTAAGGCTGATCATATTTTGAAATGTCAGACTGATATTTATCCCTTTATAAAGGGTTTCATGTAAACAAATTTTAAAAATAAGAAAAGTTTTTTTGTCAGACTATGGGTCCCAATTTATTGTTTGGAAATATGATTCTGTTCATTCAGGTAGGACAAATATTTTTTTTCACATGTTTTATCCACAGTGCAGAGATTATGAACACAAGCTTTGGAATTGGACACACCTAGGTGTAACATCTGGCTTTGCTACTTTTGTACTGTGGGCAAAATATTTTGCATCTCCGAGCACTGGTTTCATCAGTAATGTGAAGATGATAATAATGTTTTTTCCTCCTCAGTAAAACAGAGATAAATGATAATGCTTATCTCATGAAATTGCTATGAGGATCAAAAGAACTTAGTAGAATCCTGGGAACATAATATCAATTGACTATCATCATCATCATCATCATTATAAGCTCTAAAGCAGATAACAATACCAATATTACATATATTTCACTTGTAATAGTACTAAAATGGCCACATTTTAGAGGTTTATTAAAAATAGAAGTCCTAAAAGTAACAGGAAAAAAATCATAAAAGAAATACTAAGATATAGTGACATTCAGAATTTTGGAAAATTGGACTGACAGTAATGTAAACTGTTGACCTAAACATCAAAAAAAAAAGCCCAACTACCTAACCAGGTAATACAATATTTTTTTTAGATACTATATTTCAATGAAAAGAATGCTTGGTTTTCATCCTCCACCATTCACGATAGAAAACTTTTCTCTAAAATGGTACCTGATACAGAAGCATCATTGCTTTTTGTATATCTTAATAAAGCCCTCTATTACTTGTAGTTTTTTTTAATTGTAACCATGGAAGAGGTGAGGTGCATAGCAATACAAGAACTATCACTTCTGTTAGGGAGAAAAATTGATAAATGGCAATCACAGGACCTTAATGACTTCTATTCACAAATTGACTGGTTAAGGAAGTGAGAGCCAATATTCAGCATATTTGTTTTATAGCAGATGCAATGTCAAGTCTAGAGAGGTAAGAATAATGCTACCAACTACATGGTTACAAAAGCAAAAAACGGCTTTGATTCATATTATTTGCATTGCTTTCAGAGCACCTGTTCCTTCATTCTGTTATACTATAGACTCGCCTGCTTAAGTGGGTCAGACATCATGATTGTTGCTATAGTTTCCAGCTGTGTTAATCAGCTGACACACCAATCACAGCATACCACAACTTCAAATAAAACAAAACCGTTTTTGTGGGGAAGATAGTTTAAGACATAATCCTAACCTTCCATATTCTATAATTAAAAAGAATTAAATTTTCTGAGGAAAACAATCTAAATAAACACAACACAAACCAAGATATAGTTAGAAAAACTCAGATACTTATGAGAACTGAAATGGAGACCAATTAATACCTCCTTAGCACAGAGCAGAATTAATATGTTTCTTTGATCTGGAAAATGGTTTAGTGCCTGCTCATTTTTTTGTTGGAGGTACCAGTGGGAGGCCTAAAGCTCATTTTTGGGCCAAATTAGCCAAGTTCAGACTCAAAACTGAAATGCCTGAAGCTGAAGTGTGTTTTACAATAAAAGGAGAACTCTATTTTAAAGCAAACTACATTAGAATCAAATATAAGACTTGTCAGATCACAAGACTTTCTCACTTTCTTTATTAGACTCATGAGAAAAACCAAGGGGAAGTGTTAGGAGATCTGAACCTTAAACTGCTAGCATCAGCTTTTTGATAAGGAATAACTAGAAATTACTTTAAATTTCCCTAAGACCATTACTTATGTGAAGTAGCACTATTATATAACACTTCCCTATTAGGGAAATCTCATTGTTTTCCAGTCTAGTTATTATGAGTATCAAGAATAAAATATAAATTGCTCCTTTTTTCTTTCTCTCATTTTCTCTCTCTCTTTTTTTTTTCTGTATCTCGTTTGGATAATATATTACATACATAAACTACATCTGTTAATAGTTGACAATACTTATTTACGTATGTCATGTCAGCAGTTTCAATGTTCAAAGAATCATGTTAAGCCTTTGAGCTCAAACCTGCTAGGTAGACTTTGAAGATAACTATTATTTTAGTTGCTTATCAGTGAGGAATAATAGCTTTTCTTAAACACTGTTCATTTGGTGACTCAGTTATTTACTGTCAATTATGTACAATTAATGATTGAACCTATTTCAGATGCAAAGGCTTAATAGCTCCAGGCTTGAAGAGGTGCATTGCTGTTATTTCCTCAAATAATTCTCTAAGGAATCTGTGTCTGGCCCAACCAGATGTTGTCAAAGGCTTAAGTGGACCTTAAGGGATTATAACTCTTTATATACCGGAAGACTCTTTAAATTCCCCTGGGTTTTCTAGGGTAAACAACCCCAGTTCTTTTAACTTTTTCTCACACTTCTTTGTGTGTGTGTGTGTGTGTGTGTGTGTGTGTGTGTATAACTCTTACAGATTTTTTCCAAATTCTCCACATTCTTCTTTAGATTTTCGAGGAGGTGCCTAGTAGGAAACATGGAATTCTATAAAGGATCTGGTAAGTCCTTAGTATAGTGAGTGCGTTCTCTCACAGATCTTCAATTCACACCTATAATGCAACCTACTATTAGTCTTACATTTAAAATGACACTTCCAAAAAAAATACATTTCATCATTATCAGATTTTAAAATCTGAACTCAGCCTCCTTTTATTTCTCAAATTATATTTAAAGAATTGTTTTGATTACCCTGTTGAATTCCTCTGCACCTGTTTTGCTGAAACTGTGTTTCTCCCGGGTGATTTTTAATTTCTTCATATTTTCTAAGGCAAATGACATTGAAAGTGGAGGGTGCGCATGCTAGGGGTGCTCAAGACCATCTACTACAGTTCAGAAAGAAAACATCACAGTGTCTATTTATTTTCCTTACAAGGTAAGGAAGATACTAATTCCGTCATTCAACATAATGTTGACGTTGGCGTGTTCATATAATCCTTTGTCAGTCACGTCATGAATGTGGTGTGTGAAGTGACCTGAGGAGGTTGCGTTTTCCACAGCTTAAAGGGGGTGCCTGGGTGCCCTCGTTCATCCACAACCAGTTTATTGCAGTTCTGGGTAGTAGAGGAGGTCCCTGATGTGGTTGATTTTGTAAAAACAAATCTTTTCAATGGAATCTATGGAATACCTTTTCTGACAGGGAAGTGATTTTGAAAACTTTGTCTTCTGGCAAAATATTCCCAATACTTGTGGTTAAAAGCACAGACTCTGGACACATTGACTAGATTCTGACCATAGTACTGCCATCTCCAGCTATGTAGTCCTGGGAAAGTTTAACATCCCTGGGAGATCAGTTTCCTCATCTGTAAAATGGAGATAATGATAGTATCTACTCCACTGAGTTGTTCTGAGGATGAATGAGTTTATACACACACACATATACACCCATACATATATGAAAATTGCAAAATAGGTATTATATAAGCTCTAATTGTTATTACTTAAAAGAATATTTAACTATCAAGATTATGCATTTTTCTTCTGACAAAAATACAGTACAAGTGACCCAGATTTCCCTACCTTTTCTGTCATAATGCATGCGGGTAGTATGCTACATAGTGAATATTAAACACATACACACACACACACACACACACACACGTACTGTCCTTAAGGTAAAGTTTTAGCAATGAGTGAGACAGTAATTTCTTTCCCTCCATTCCCTTTAAGTGTACATTTCTTTTGAAATGTATCAGGTAATAAAGCATCAAGTGAAGGCAAAAGGCTTTTATACTATTAATAAAATACCATTAAATTATTTTAAATATTTTATATTTGTGAAACATTTTAAAGGATGGAATGCATACTCCAAAAGCATGATGTTAATTATCTTCCACATCCCTGTTCCTTGGTTGGTTGTCATCTAAGAATATAATGTCTTTTGTTCTCTTCCTTCATTCAATAGCTATTTGTTGAGTACCTATTGTGTGCCAGGTACTGTGCTAGGCTCAAACAGGCAGAAATTTAAAATATAATCACCACCCCTCAGCAGTACCATCTATCATTTATGAAGCACATATTAAGGAACTAGTCCCACAACCAAACTCTACAAAATCACCTGTTTCTCAGCTCCTTCCCCTGACTCTACTCCCACACCTTTAAATAGGTAATGATCCACTATGGATTGGGAATCTGAATTTGAGTCCGGTCACTTGAATACCCATTTAGTTTTGATATGGTTTAAATGAACTGTTTATGACTTATTTTCTCTTCCAGGTATTTTCAAGGTGCTTTGATGACAATTATGTGAATATAAATATTAATATTACTGATTCAACAAACATTTCCTCTGCAAAGCGCTGTGTTAAGACAGAGAAAAGATACAAGGTACAAAGATGCTCTGTGCTTTCAAGGGGATTTTATCCTTGATATAACATGAGAAAATGAGAAAACCACCTTAATTTTTTCCTCATGCCCTGTGGATTGCTTCTATTATTGAGTATATTTCTCAGTGCACTACATTTCTATCATATCACTTCTGCCTTGTACCATGTTTCTTCTGGCTTGGTACCATATTAGTTGAAAGTTTTACAGACATTTTATTTGATGCAACCACTTCTTTCAGATTTCATCTCATTACTTCTAATTTCAACCCATGACTGGGATAAATTGTGTTTCATTGCTACTTATTTACACTGAAAAACAATCATCTGAAAAACAGGTAGAGGAAAATACTGCTGAAAACTAAGATGATAGAAATAAAAATTCTCTATGCCTAAAATGGAATCCTCTACTTCTCCCTAAATAGCAGTGAAAAAGTGGTGATTTGAGGTATTTAAGGCAAGAGACTGGACTGCATGGGTCTTGTTTGCTTTTAAATTCTGCAAATAAGTAAAATAAAAACTCACAGCCTTCAGAGGAACTTATTATACCTGTTTGGCTTTCTAAAGGTAAGTGGTACTAATAATACAGAACTTTGGGCATGGAATAAATGTAGTAGTTACCAAAATTCAATTGGTAATACAAAATTCAATTCAAAAAAATATAAGCAGCACATTAAGGCAATTATGTTACTCGGAGAGATAATATGTTTATTTGAATTTTAACGGATCCATGAGCTATCTGTCCCACACACAAAAAAATCCAATCTTTGCTACAATAATCCTCTTCTTGGAAAATATAAAGAAAAATACAATTTGAACAAATTTTAATATAGCCTAGTAATTAAGTACATGGCTTTAAACAGCTGTGGGTTTAAATCTCACTCTGCTGCTTACCTGACCTGGACCCAGACATGTTTTTTGACTTCCCTAGCCTCAGTCTTATTTGTAAAAGTAGCTCTTACTTCATAAGCTTGTTGTGAAGATTAAGTGAGGTAAACACATGGTAAGAACATAATTCATGGTAAAATTTAAAATTATATATATTATACAGTAGTCGCCCTTATCCATAGTTTTCCTTTCCACAGTTTCAGTTACCCACAGTGAACTGTGGCCCAAAAATATTAAGTGGAAAATTCCAGAAATAAACAATTCATAAGTTTTAAATGGCATACCACTCTGAGTAGCATGATGAAATTTTGTTCCATCCCACTCTGTCCTGCCCAGAATGTGACTCATTCCTTTCTCCAGCGTGTCCATGCTGTGTACACTACCTACTCTCTACAATGTGATTGTATAGGAAAAAACATAGTATACATAGGGTTTGGTATTATCCAAAGTTTTAGGCATCCACTGAGGGTCTTGAAACATGTCCCTTGTGGATAAGGGGGACTGTTGTATAAATTACTTATATCAAATATATATGCCATTATTTTGGGAAAATTGATGGCTCTCCCAAAGATGTCCACATTCTAGTCCTCAGAACCTGTGAATGTGTTACATTACCTGGCAAAGAATTAAGGTCACAGATAGAACTAAGTTTGCTAATCAGCTGACCTGACGATGGAGAGAATATCCCTGGTGGATCCAGTGTAATCACAGGGTTCTTTAGAAGTTGAAGAGGGAGCCAAAAGAGTCCCCTTGAAAAGAGTCCAAGAAAGAGATCTGACTATGGAAGAATGGTCAGAGAGGTGCAATATTGCTGGCTTTGAAGGTGGAGAACTAGGCCACAAGTCAAGGAATAGGGGTGGCTTCTTAAACCTGGAAAAGACAAGGCGACAACGGATTCACTTCTAGAGCCTTCAAAAAAGGACCACAGCTCTGCCAACCCCCTTTTTAGTCCATTGACACTCATGTTAAACTTATGACCTTCAGAATTATAAGACAATAAATTTGTGTTGTTTTAAGCCTCTGTTTGTGGCAATTTTTCACAGTAGAAAATGGAAAGCAAATTGCATGTATAGATAGATCAGGAGCCCTTCAAAAGATACAGGCAAGTGCAGGCATATGGAAAATCATGTCTTAAAATTTTTTCCAGTTTTGGAAACTATGCTAACTCATAAACATTTTCATTTTTGTTTTCTTTATATAACTAATTGCAAGCATTTGATTTACCATATTATGAGATCATTCTCCAAGCAACGGAAGTGCTATTGACTTACAAACAGCTTAACCCATTATGGTTTCTTGATGATGGCAGCTGACAATTACAAAAAATAAGTTTTATTTATGTAAGATTAGTTTTTTTTTTATTTTTTTGTGTCTAGACCCCTGAGAGTATCATACAAATTGGTTATGAGCTGACAATGCCTGAGACTGACAGAAGAGGTTAGTCACCACCAGTCGATTGTTGCTAGGCCTGAGAGGTGAGGACAGGGGTTATCAAAGGAGTCAGGCCACACTGAGTGTTTCCTGCTTCTTCTTGGCTCTATCTGAGGCACATTATGTACATTATTGTCTTTAATCCTTATAACCACCCCGTCATTATCACCATTTTACAGATAAGGAAACAGAAGTTCAAAGAAGTGAAGTAACTTTACCCAGGTCACACACAAGGAAAGTGGCAGAGCTGAGCCCATCTGATTTGAAGCCTATGTGTGATATTTCTAGTGCACCAGGGAGCCTCTGATGTCAATGAGGGGTGCTGGATGAAAGACGTCAGGACGAGGTATAGAAGAGCTTACAAACTCACGCCTAAAGTACCTGGGAGGGGTACGACAGATGCTGAGTGTCAGCGGAGGTGAAAGTGAGATGACAAATGGTAACTGACATCAGTCTCAGTGACTATAGCATGTGGTAGGGACTGTGCATAAACCACAAAGTTCCTGCCCCCAGCTAAAGGGAACAATTGACAGCAGTTACCAGTTGCTTGTTGCTATGTAGATCATAGGTCCAATGTTACCAGATCTATTAATTTTCTAATAAAAGCTAGAAATATACAGCTTTTACGTGAAATGGCATAATTTCAAAATGCTAGGAACTAATTCAGATGTTCTTAGAACACTGCACAGGCTAAATAAACCACATCTATAAGCAAAGCTGCCCCATGGGCTGCCAATTTGAGACCACCAGTATAGACTGTGAGAATCCACACTGACCCAGGGAATGGTCTGTCGTCATGCCAAAAAGAAGATGTGGAAAGATTGGACCATGGTTTGATTGAGCTCACTGAGTGGAGAAGGTGCCTACTCCAAGGACAAGGGAAGCTTTTTCTAGGGTTTTGAGGCAGCTCAGAGAAGGGACTATGACTCAACTTTTCCACAGAATCTTCTTAAAGAGACCTGTCTAACCAATAATAAAGGAACTCTAAACATATTAAGACACCTGTTATTTTTCCTTTTTCTCTTTGTTAATGCATAAGCACTTTTTGGCAAAACTTCATTGATAGGTATGCTTATCTGATGTATTTCTATATGTAATGATTAGTAACCAGATTATATTATTTTAATAGAAAACAGCTTAATAACATGAATCCAGTTTTATGTATATGCAAAAAAGTTGACATAATTATCTGTAGAGTGGGAAGAAATAGTACACAACTTTGAAAATATTTATTCAAAATAGTGCAGCAATATCAAAGAAAGAAAATGAAAATGGAAGTTATACACATTTGAAGTAGAAAGCTTTGATTTGAGAAACACAGAAATAATTGGAGGAAACACTGAAGGACGAGTCGATGTAGGAGACGGTGCGTTGTATAGAGTGCATCATCTTCACCATGGTGATTTCTCTCCAGCAAAGCTCTGCAGCCCCTGATCCAGCCATGGAGGGGCAGACAGCTGGATTGAACCTGGGTCAGGAAGGTTTAAGAGAAGGACAATGGAGCAAAGGAAGAGAGCCCAGGTAGGGACCATGCCATTTCAAAGACCGAGACAGAGGATTTGAACAGGTAGGGAGTGAGGTTTAGCAAAAACTTTTTATGCACAATCACACTATTAATAGTATTTTACATTTTAAAGTACATTTCAAGTTTCAAAGCATTTTAAAAAATAGACTTTATTTTTTTTGAGCAGTTGTAGGTCCGTAGCGAAACTGACACGGTACAGAGATTTCTCATTGTACTCCTTGCCTGCACACGTGCACAGTCTCTCCCATTATCAACAACCATGTGCAAGTGGCATATTTGTTGCAATTGATGAACCTACACTGAAACATCCTTAACATCCAAAGTCTATCGTTTACATTAGGGTTCTCTCTTGGTGTTGTACATTCTGTTGGCTTTGACAAATATAGTGACATCTATCCACTATTCTAATATCATACAGAATAATTTCACTGCCCTAAAAATCCCGTATGCTTTGCCTACTCAAATTCCCCCCATAGATTTGCCTTTTCTAGAATGTCATGTAAGGCCAGGTGCGGTGGCTCACACCTGTAATCCTAGCACTCTGGGAGGCCGAGACGGGCAGATTGCTCGAGGTCAGGTGTTCGAAACCAGCCTGAGCGAGACCCCGTCTCTACCAAAAATAGAAAGAAATTAATTGACCAACTAAAAATATATATGCAAAAAATTAGCCGGGCATGGTGGTGCATGCCTGTAGTCCCAGCTACTCGGGAGGCTGAGGCAGGAGGATTGCTTGAGCCCAGGAGATTGAGGTTGCTGTGAGCTAGGCTGATGCCACGGCACTCACTCTAGCCTGGGCAACAAAGTGAGATTGTGTCTCAAAAACAAAAACAGGCCGGGTGCGGTGGCTCACGCCTGTAATCCTAGCATTCTGGGAGGCCGAGATGGGAGGATTGCTCAAGGTCAGGAGTTCGAAACCAGCCTGAGCAAGAGCGAGACCCCGTCTCTACTATAAATAGAAAGAAATTAATTGGCCAACTAATACATATAGAAAAAATTAGCCGGGCATGGTGGCGCATGCCTGTAGTCCCAGCTAATCGGGAGGCTGAGGCAGGAGGATTGCTTGAGCCCAGGAATCTGAGGTTGCTGTGAGCTAGGCTGACGCCACGGGACTCACTCTAGTCTGGGCGACAAAGCGAGACTCTGTCTCAAAAAAAACCAAAAAAACAAAAACAAAAACAAAAGAATGTCATGTAGTTGGGATCATACAGTATCTAGTCTTCTCACATTGGCTTCTTTCACTTACCCCCCTCCATCTTCTCATGGCTTGATAGTTCATTTCTTTTGATCACTAAAATATATTCCATTGTATGGATGTACCACAGTTAATCCATGCATCTACTGGAGAACATCTTGGCTGCTTCCAAGTTTTGGCAATTACGAATAAAGCTGCCATAAACATTCATGTGCAGGATTTTTGTGGACAAAGCATTTTTGCATATGCAGTCTGAATATAGATGCAAATTCTCACAATCAAACCCTAACAAGCCAAATATAGCACAGTGAATCAAAGCATATATCAATATGACCAAAAGAGTTTATCCTTCAAAAACACAACAAAACAATAAAAACTATAACATTATGATGTAGGCATAAAAGGCTCTAAATTGATGATCTTAACAAATGTTTTGAGGAATTAACTCTCTATTTCATCATCTCCCTCATCTTCTCTCTGCCCCAATGGAGGGCAACCTTCAACAGCTAGTATGATCTAGTTAGTTAATGACTCTGTAGCCAGGTGGTTGGTATTTGCTCTGTTTGAGTAATGGTGCTCTGACACTTATGAACTGCATGGCTTGGGGCAAGTTACTTAACATCTTTGTGTCTCTTCTTCCCCCTCAGTAAAATAGAGACTTTTAATAGTACTTACTTCATGGATTAAACGAGTTTAAATCTATAAATTCTTAGAATAACATCTGGCACAGAAATGTTTGTTAAATGAATAACATGGACATGGTCTCACAAGGCTGTACACAATTCTGATGAGGTTGTCCTGTTGAGCCTAATTGTCTGGCTTGCAATTTGATTTTATCCTACTTACATGCCAACAAGGTAGCCTGTTACTGTTTCATGCATGCTGGAAGAAGACACGAGAAATCTGAGTCAGGGAAAAAGAACTTTATTATTCACAACATGGCAAACAAAACAAAACATGAACATCAGTATGTTTATATCAGTTCCTCTTGCCACCAAGTTCCACTGGGGTGAAACAAAGGCTCAGACCCCAGGTTTACGTAGCAACTGGGGAATAATGAGTTTGGGAAACCCACTTCCTTTACAGCAAACAGCAGACTTAGTCTGCCCTTTATCCCAGAGGGAGATGTTAGTTACCTCATCCCTCAAGTTTACTCATTGCAAACACAACCCTGTGAGAAATGGTTTAAAGAATGGTGTGGCAGAAAGCCTTTAAGATGGCCCTTCCTGGCTCTTGCCTCTGGTACTCACTCCTTTGTGTAATTCCTCCAATTCACTGTGGGGTAAACCTATGGACTTACTTCTAACTAATTGACTATAGCACAAGTGATAGGATGTTGCTTCAGAGGTGAAGTTATAAAAAGACTGTGGCTTTGGTCTTGGGCATCTTCTCATGTTCTCTCACTTGCTCACTCTGAGGGAAGACAGTTTCTGTGTTGCCAGCTACCTTAGGGATGAACCTGCACAGCAAGGAACAGACGTCTCTAGCCAACAGCCAGCAATGACCTGCGGCCCACCAACAGCCGCGTGAGTGAGCTTGGAAGTAGATTGTCCTGAGTCTTGAGGTGACATCAGCCTCAGCCCACACTTTGACCATAGCTCTGTGAGAGACCCTGAGCCAGAGGCACCCCGCTAAACTGTATCCAGATTCCCGACCCACAAAGACTGTCAGAAAATAAATGTTTGTTGTTTTAAGCCTCTATGCTTTGGGATAATTGTTATGCAGTAACAGATAAGTAATACAAGCAGTCAGGGTCTTGCATTCTTGACATACTTAGCAAGACCTGCAGGGACAGAGAGACCCATAGATAACAGTCTCCCAACAATAGGGTAAAGCTATAACCCTAGGGGTAGGCAATGCCACCTTCCTGGAAGAAGCCTGACATGCCTGTGTCCATCATGTAGAGAAGAGGCAGATACTGAGGCTGGAAATTAGGATTTAGAAGGAAGCCCTTAGCTGGAACTAGCTTTACCAATCTTGGGGATAATTTTGGAAGAATTTAGCTTGCTAAAGGACATTATGCAGGGTAGGAAAAAGTGGCTTCTGTATTGACCAGTGGAACAGAACTGAGAACCCTGATATAAAACCATCCTCACATAGCCATCTAATCTTCGACAAAGCAGACAAAAACATTCACTGAGGAAAAGAAACCTTATTCACTAAATGGTGCTGGGAAAACTGGATAGCCACTTGTAGAAGGCTGAAGCAGGATCCACACCTTTCACCTCTCACAAAAATCAACTCATGCTGGGTAACAGACTTAAACCTAAGGTATGAAACTATTCAAATTCTAGAGGAAAATGTTGGAAACACTCTCCTAGACATTGGCCTAGCAAAGAATTTATGAAGAAGACCCCAAAGGCAATCACAGCAGCAACAAAAATAAATAAATGGGACCTGATCAAACTAAAAAGCACAGCCAAGGAAACAGTCATGAAAGCAAACAGACAACCTACAGAATGGGAGAAAATGTTTGCATCCTACACATCTGATAAGGGGTTGATAAATAGAATCTACTTAGAACTCACAAAAATCAGCAAGAAAAAATCAAACAACCCTATCAAAAAGTGGGCAAAGGACATGAACAGAAACTTTTCAAAAGAAGACAGAATAATGGCTAACAAACATATGAAAAAATGCTCAACATCTCTAATCATCAGGGAAATGCAAATCAAAACTGCAATGAGATACCACTTATCTCCAGTAAGAATGGCCTTTATCAAAAAGTCCCCAAACAATAAATGTTGGCATGGATGTGGAGAGATAGGAACATTCCTACACTGCTGGTGGGACTGCAAACTGGTTCAACTTCTGTGGAAAGCAATATGGAGATACCTTAAAGCGATACAAGTAGATCTACCATTTGATCCAGCAATCCCACTAATACGCATCTACCCAAAAGAACAAAGGGCAATCTACAAAAAAGACACCTGCACTCAAATGTTTATAGCAGCACAATTCACAATTGCAAAGCTGTGGAAACAACCCAAGTGCCCATCAATTCATGAGTAAATTAATAAAATGTGGTATATGTATACCATGTAGTACTATTCAGCTCTAAGAAACAATGGTGATATAGCACATCTTGTATTTTCCTGGATAGAGCTGGAACCCATTCTACTAAGTGAAGTATCCCAAGAATGGAAAAACAAGCGCCCACATGTACTCACCAGCAAATTGGTATTAACTTATCAACACATAAGTGGACACATAGGAACTATAGTAATTGGGTATTGGGCAGGTGGGAGGGGGGAGGGGGGCGAGTATATACATACATAATGAGTGAGATGTGCACCGTCTGGGGGATGGTCACGCTTGAAGCTCAGACTTGTGGGAGGAAGAAGGCAAGGGCATTATACGCAACCTTAAAATTTGTATCCCCATAATATGCTGAAATTAAAAAAAAGTGGCTTCTGCTTTGTGCATGTAGTGGGAAGCAAGGTAGGGTGGAATCCTTTTACAGTGTTAAATGCTGAAATGCCTGTACTATATTCAGTGAACCAAATTATCTAGTTGTGTATAACTTTCTGTACTCTTTTGCATTCTATCTATCTGCAGGCCTTTGTAAAGGTTTAAAATATTTTCCCTGTTCTCATCGATATTCCAGGAAATGAGGCCAATGCTGGAGCCGCAATAGTAAAGGGGGAACAGCGCCCCCTGGAGGCCAGGATGCAATGCCCAGAGACACCCCCCCACACACTGCCCATCTGCAAGATGTAAGAGACAGTAGCATAGGCAAGAGAGATGGCAGACTTCCTTATAAATGTAAAGAAATTATTTGATATAACTAAAATTTTTTAAAAATTTAAAGCCTTTAAAAAATCTGTATGGAAGTTTTGTTTCATATCATGATAAGGAGCTTTATTCCCCCCAAGGAAAGTATCGACTTTACACTTAACAGAGGGCCAGACAGTACAGTCATTAAGAACATGGGCTTTGGAATATGACAGGTCTTCCTCTTGTTAAATGTGTGCCCATGGGCAAGTTGGTAAATCTGTATGAGCCTATTTATTTACTTGTAAAATGAGGATATCTGATTGGATTACAATGAGAATTGAATGAGAGTATGTACAAAATATCCTCAGCAGTTGGTAAGTATTCAGTATTTGAGAGCTGCTATTATTATTTACTGTTACTTTGACTACTATTGCTACTGCTGCTATAACATTAACGAGGGAAGGGTGCTCCATGTAACTACAAATACTTAATATACTATTATACATGCTAGTAAGAGAATTTTTAGATAAGAAGTTATAGAAGATGTAAATTAGGATAAATAAAGGAAAGGAAGAATTAGTGAGCAAGAAAACCCAAGAATATTTGTAAAGGTATGAGGAAAAACAGAATCCTTAAGAACTTTCTATCCAATATACAGAGTTCTTACGAATACATAATTAATACCACTAGTCTATTGGATAAGTGGTCAAAGGAGATGAAAAAGCAAATGAAAAAGTCAGTTTAACAAGGATGTTATCAAGAGGCCTATTTGGGGGGGATAAAAAAACAACAACAAAAAAAGACCTATTTATTAGTTAAGAAATGCAAAATAAAAGCAACTTTCAGGTCTCATATAATTTTTAAAGTCTCAAAATGTAAAGAAAAATGAAAAGAATTGGTATTGAGGAAGACATAAGAAGGCATTGATCCTGGAACATAGCGTACTTGACCCTGCCTCTTACCAACTGGGAGAGCAAGGATAAGTCACCTCCCCTCTCTGTGCCTCGGTTTCCTCATCTGTACACATGAAACAATCTAGAAATATTTTTTCATTGAAAATATCCCATTCATAATAATCACAACTATAAAATACCTAGAAACAAAATTAATCAGAAATGTTCAAAACCCATTTAAAAAGCCAGTATCTCCATATTGATCTATAAATTAAATGCAATTTTCATCAAAACCCCAATGGAATTTTTTTTAACTTAAAAGTTGATTCTCTGGTTTATCTGGAAGATAAATATTTGAAAATAGCCAAGAAAGTTTTAAAAAACAACTGTAACAAGATAAGACTTGTCTTATGAGATATGAAAAAGAACTATAAAGACTATTAATTAGGGCAGAGTGGTACTGATCAAGAAAAGACAGGCAGATCAATGGGATGGAACAGAGTCCAGAAAATAATTCAAGTTCATACATAGACAATTTCACACATGCCAAAGGTGGCATATCAAATCAGTGGGGTTGGGGAAGACTCGATTATTCAATCAACAGTACAAGGATAACTGGCTGTCCATAAATTACCAGTGGTTTAAAGATCTAAATACAAAAAAATCCCAAAAAACCCGGAACCATAAAATCATTTGTAAAAAATATAGAAAAATATCTTTATATTTTATAATTTATAAATTTGGGGTAGGAAAACACTTTCTTAGCCTGACATAAAACCCAGAAGCCATGAAGTAAATGATGGGTTTACTAGATTACATAAAGATGGAACACTCTGAACAGAGAGCCCTGCCTTACCTCAGCTTCTTCATTTTCCCCCCAGGAAACCCTGAGGATGACACTTGTGCTGCAGTGGCTGGGGGTAGGAGATGGGAATTGGGAGGCAAGGAGAGGGGGTCCTGCAAGGTACTTCAGGAACCTTATGCTAAGCTTTGCCTTGATCTTGGGCATTGCTCCATGCTCAGATAAGCCAAGAGGATTTCCCATTTGGAGTCCTGATAGGTACGTTTTTGGAACGTGGTCCTAAGTCCTAGTATTTTTAATTTTAAAATAAATTTAAATGAAATAAAAACTCATTTGTACCTTCCTCCAAACACCAACAAATTGGTTTTCAAATTGGCTTTTGAAGACAATTCCAAAGGAGGGGACTTAAAATAATTTGAGTAACAATAGCATTAATGAAATAACCATGAAATTCCTTAAGATAATAATTTAGAAGAGGAAATTAACTTATAAAAACATTTTATTTTGAAATAGTTTTATATTTAGAGAAGAGTTGTAAAGACAATACAAACTTCCCATATACCCTTTATCTGCTTTTCCCTAAGGTTAATGTTTTATATAACCATGGTATAGTTGTCAAAACTAAGAAATTAACATTGGTACAACCCTACTAAGCAAATCATACTTAATTTGGATTTTATCTGTTTTCCATTAACATTCTTTTTCTATTCCAGGATTCAATCCAGGATTCGACATTGCATTTAGTTGTCACCTCTTTTTAGTCTCCTCCAATCTAGACAGATTCTTTGCTTTTCTTTGTTTTTCAAAAACTTTTGAGGAGTACTGGTCAGGTATTTTGTGAAATGCTCTTCCACTTGAGTTTGTCTGACATGTTCTCATGATTATACCCTAAGAAAGATTTATCCCTTCTGACACATGCTACGACACGGATGCACCTTGAGGACATTGTGCTAAGTAAAATAAGCTAGCCACAAAAGGATAAATACTGTATGCTTCTGCTTATATGAGGTTCTAGAGTGGTTAAATTCATAGAGACAGAAAGAATAATGGTTATCAGGGGCTGGGAAGGAGGAAAGAGAAGGGAGTTGTTGTTCAATGGGTATAGAGTTTCAGTTTTTCAAGTTGAACGGTTCTGGAGATTGGTTGCACAACAATGTGGATGTATTTAACACTATTGAACTGTGCATTTACGAATGGTTAACATGGTAAATTTTGTTATGTGTATTTTACTACAATTTAAAAAAATGATGGCAATGGATTAAAACATTTCAAATTAAAAGAAAATAAAAATATGCCCCTCCTCCCTCATTTATTTTGAAGTTAATTTTTGATTATATCATTTTACTTAAAATGTTAGAATTATAAAATGTATTTGCTACTGGCAATAAAAAAATGACTGAGACTGGATGGAATGATTTGGGAATCTACATACTTGGACAGGTCAACTCATGTTATTGACCTGTAGGAGGCTTTGGTTTGTTAGAGCAGGGAAATCTGACACTCTTCCTCAGAAAGACTTTTATGTGTCTTGTGTGGAGGGAGTGGAGGCTTTGGTTTGTTAGAGCAGGGAAGTCTGACACTCTTCATCAGAAAGACTTTTATGTGTCTTGTGAGTTACACCCCATAAGCCATTGTGTTTCTAACAATCTGATAGACAGGTTTTCTGATACTTGCTGGGAAGTCTAATTAGTGATTCAATATTGAGTATTGATTAATAAGGACACGAGTTTAATTCAAATTCCATTTACTAGCTATTGTGATTTTTAGGCAAATTGCATAATCTCTTCAAGTTTCCATTTCATCTGTAAAGTGAAGTATTTTTTTTTTTTGAGACAGAGTCTTGCTTTGTTGCCCAGGCCAGAGTGAGTGCCATGGCGTCAGCCTAGCTCACAGCAACCTCAAACTCCTGGGCTCAAGCAATCCTGCTGCCTCAGCCTCCCGAGTAGCTGGGACTACAGGCATGTGCCACCGTGCCCGGCTAATTTTTTGTATATACATTAGTTGGCCAATTAATTTCTTTCTATTTATAGTAGAGACAGGGTCTCGCTCTTGCTCAGGCTGGTTTTGAACTCCTGACCTCCAGCAATCCGCCCGCCTCGGCCTCCCAGAGTGCTAGGAATACAGGCGTGAGCCACCGCACCCGGCCTCTAAAGTGAAGTATTTTGAGATTCAATTATATGCAGTAAGCAAAACAACTAGTACAGCTCATGACATACAGTTGTTATCCAATAAATCATGGTATTAATATTTAACATAGTGAATTACTTGTATTACTTTGTTTTAGGACTCCTGTTATCTATAAATTCTAATGTTCTTCCTTTATTATTAAAAATTATTCCTGAATCAAACATAACTACAGCTGTGAACTCCATGAGAGCAAAGACAGTATCTTTTCACTCTGCATCCTGGGCATCAGGCATAGTGCCTGACATATAGGAAGTTCTCAGTAAATGTTTACCAAGTAAATGGATGAACCAACATTTGATTTGACTCCTTGTTACATTATGACTCCTAGAATATTATCTGCCAATGTAAATCTTATTCTTAGTGTGTGGTTTGGGTTAAATTGGTTTTGCTACTTTAAAACTATAAATCTTTCCTAATTGAAGACTGTAGGGTGAGGAGACATCAACATTTTCTAGCCATTTGAGTGCTAATTAAATTAAATGAACATTTATCAAGTTTTTTACTACATTAAAAAGTTCTATACTAAGCACAGGAAATTAGAAAGACAAATACGATGGGATCCTCACTCTCAAGATACTTACGTTCTTGTGGAAGATATATATTTGTATATAAATAAATATCATACAAGGCAGGATATGGTACACCCAAAGAGCTATGGCAGCACTAATTATGGGAGTGACTAATTATCAGTGAGGATGGGGGAAGGTCATCCACAGAACCCCCAATTCATCCCATCCAGGTTCCAGCGTATTGATGGCTAATGTCTGTCCAGCCTGGTCCTCCGCACACTTATCTGTTATGGGATCTAGAGGCTGTGGCTAAAGCCATAGTAACTTGATTGAGGATCCAAGGATCCGGGCTCCCAACCTTCTGTCTCTTTCATCTCAAAATAAATAATATGTATCTCTGTAAAGTGCCTCCTAGTTTAAGGGCCCGATCCAATAGACACAGCCAGAATTACCCAAGCTACACTTTAAATTGACCATCTCAATTATTATCCTGGAGTCCTTAAAACTAAGTAGGGTATGTCTATTTTACATCAAAAAGCTATGGCTCAGTAAAGTTAAATGATTTCTCTAGTGTCATACAGCTGGTAAGTGGTAGAGCCAGGATTAAGCCTAGAATGTGTGAGCACAAATTCAATGGAAGATGAACCAGTTTTCTGTAAATATGGTTTTTGCTTGGCTTGGAATTATATGCTTGCTTTGAATCATCAAATCAGTAAATAATTCAAAATGATTAACATTAGGTGGATATTTTAAAATCCTTTTACTTTAATTTTGCAATAATATTTATGTTAAATATGATAATATTTTCAACTACAACCTGTTAAAATAACAAAGCCAAAAAAACTAGTGATCTAATTCTGGTTACTGCAGGTAATAAGATTATCTGTTCCACTGGCAACAGAGGCTAATTATAGCAAAGCAATCAAGGTCGTCCTTCTTCATGAAGACATTGAGGTGAAAAACATGCATTGTGTGGTTATGGTTTCCTCTGTACATCCTTAAAGTGGAAACAAATTTGGTTTTTATTGATGCTACCTTCAATTCAACCATTTAAAATTTTCTAATTTCTGAAGTGAAGAAGACTGAGGTTCGTGAACTGAAGCATCATCTTAATTGTTTTTTAAAATGTTTGAGAAAATGTGTGCTATTTTAAGACTCTGTTAATTTAATAACAGTTGACAAAGCACAGTGAGTGAGCAGGTTAGAACCTGAGAAGACTGGATGATAAAATTAAAACATTAAGCACAAGCATTCTTATTAAACAGCTTGCATATAGGTGCCAACTGGGGGTGAGTTTTTATGGTTCATTGGACTGTATTGTATGCCAGACACTTCAAAGAACATTCCAAACAGATGGTCTTGCTGAAGTTTAAAGTGAAGCCTCAAATCTCATATTTTGTTCTGTTTTTTTTAAAGAGTTTTTATTGTGAAGTATTGAGGTATTTCACAGGTAATGAATTAATGTCCTGTAAAATGTCTCAATACTTCATATTAAAAACTCTTATATTTAAAAAATTATTGAATCATAAGAAATTGAGTAAATGACAATTTTGTTTAAAAGACAGAAAAAATAGCAGTACCTTGAATTAAAAGAGAAAGCTCTAGTAACCAAATTGTAGACCTTATTTAGATCCTGATTTGAACAAACCAACAATAAAAAGACATTTTTGAGACAATCAAGGATATTTGGTTAAGGAGTTGGTATTAGATATTACCAATGTACTGTTTTGTGAATATGCCTTTGTAGTATGTAAGAAAATGTTCATATTTTAGATATGATCCTTGATATATAAAGGGACAAAATTACATGATATTTGGGATTAGTTTTTAAATATTTCGGCAACAGACAATGTAAATATCAGCAAAGTTAATTACTGAATCAAGGTAATGGGAGTTTATTGTACAATTCTCTTATGTAAGCTTGAATTCTCTTATGTAAGACCTTCAAAATAAAAAGGTCTTAACAAAATACCCACAGAATTTAAATAAAGAGGCGAGAATAATGATTGTAACTCTAGACCTTGCAGACCTATGAGGAATCTATAATGGTAATCATGAACTGTGTAAAATATTCTTTATTCTGCATCATTGGTGTTGCTCAAAACAAAACAAAACAATTATTTACAGATGAAGTTAGTTTAAGTCTTTATTTGCTGGCATGGTTTTAGCAAACTCCCTGAAAAGAGGAAAACACTATGAGGTCACCCAAATCCTCCATTTCCTAAAGTTGCCCCAAATTGTAGCCCTGCTTCCCAGTCCTGACCTCCAGTCATTCTCTTCCTACTAGCTACAGTTATATTTAAAAACATAAACCCAGTCATTTCACTCTCTGCTTAATCCCCTTCCAATTCCTGGAATACAATCAGAAGCCTTCACACAGCTCATACAGCCCTACATAAGCTAGCCTGTCTCTTGGCCACTCCCTGAACACATATGCACCAGCCTTGCTGGCTTTTTGAGATCTTTGGTAACCAAGGTTTGTCCTGGCCCACTACCTTCCCAAAGTTGTGCAGGATGCTCCCTTGGGAACAGAACATCCTCCCCCATCCACTGTTTCCTCCCTTACAGAATACAGCTCTTTTCCCTCTTATTAAGTTTCACAATTTAATTGGATTTGTGTAATGTCTGTTTTCCCCACTTTTCTGAAATCTCCATGTGTATGTTGTTTACCCTTGTACAGCCGACAATATTCAATATTTAATCAGTTAAGAAACATTTCTCTTCAAGTTTCCGATCCCAGAAGTATCCTGTGAATACTGAAATTTAGTTTGGAAATATTAGAGGGAATTTGGTGAATATTATCCAAAAAATATTGGCTTAAACTTCAGAGGAATTAAGGTTGAGGGAGCAGAAGAGCGTTTGAGAGGGGAAATGTCAGAGGGCAGCAAGTGATGATTAGGCTGTGGTGCAAAACCTTACAGAAGGGGAGATGGCAACACCACTGTGATTTCAGTGTGCTTGAATTCATTCATTTCCATGTCCCTGTGATGCTCTCCCTGCTCAGTCAGCACCATGACTGCTTATTTCTCTGATGTGCAGTGAAGCACAGCCCTCACTATTGGGGAGGGTTAGGGGACAGGGGACAGACAACTGACCAGAGTCTCTCACTCCTATGCCAGGGAGCCAAAGTTGGCAGAAGACATGCAAATATCTACAAATCCACAATCACAGGGAGGTTTTAACATACTTCTCTAAACTTGAGAACTCAAATATACAAAATAAGAACAACACAGCTAACAGATTTGAGCAACTGGACTTATTGTACATCCATATTATTTTTAAAATTTGACACTACATGATGCTTATGATGCACAAGGCACTGGTTGTAAGTGCTTTACAGCTATTAACTCATTTAAACAATTAAATAGTACACATTCTTTCTTAGGTTGTATGGAACATGTATGAAAGTGATCATGTACTGGGTCACAAAAGAAGTCTCAATAGATACCAAAAATTTGTATCTATAGATCTTATCATATGTAGTAAAAGTATAAAAACATGTAAGACAGCAGGTTCCTTGACAAAGGCAGGAAGTGGCAGGAAAAGAGAGAAGAGGATGAGTGCAGAGGTAAGGTTTTGGCTTAACCCAAAATACTTTATTAGAAAGAAAGAAAGGAAGGAAGAAGAGGGGAGTGGGAGAGAGGGAAGGAAGGAAGAAAAGAAAAATCCAAACTGAGGGATATTCTACAAAAATAACTGGCCTATATTCCAATAAAATGTCAGTGTCATGAAAGACAGAGCCAGACTAAGGAACTGTTCAGAGTGAAAGAGACAAAAGATACACAACAACGGAATGTAATGCGTGATTCAGGATTTTCTTTTACTATGAAGTACATTATTAGGACAACTGGTGAAATCTGAATAAGGTCTGTGGACTAGATAATGGTATTGTGCCAATGTTAGTTTCTTGGATTTTGATAACTGTTGTTATGTAAGAGAATGTCCTTGTTTTTAGAAAACAAACACTGGAGTATATAGGAGTAAACAGGCATTATGCCTACAAATTTCTCCTTAAGGTTCAGAAGAAAATAATCTGCATGTGTAATATAGAGAGACAAGGATAAAGCAAATGTGGGGGAAAATATTAACATATGGAAAACTGTGAAGGGTGCATGGGAATTCTTTATAATATTCTATTTTTCTAAATGTCTGAAATTAAGTCCAAATAAAAAGTTATAGTAATCACAATTATGAGTAAGGCGGATATCACCTCTTCTTCACATTTTAAGTATTTCATAATCTCAAAAGAAAAAAATTAAATCAAGCACAGCAAATTGTGTATAAGAGGAGCCCCCTCATGTCAGAAGAGATGAAGCTCTTGTCACCCCACAGAAAGCTGCCTTAGAGTAAACTGAAATGAGGTGTGCTCAGGTGGCTGCACTCCTCCACAAGGCTTTGCGGGGAACGGGGGTTGTGGGAATGCTTAGTCGGCACAGTCTCCTGGTGGCCCTGTGCAGGGAACAACTTGCCCAACTCTTCGGCCCTGAACCCACATCTTATTTATCTATAATCAGCAATTCTTCTCTGACAGGATAGATTAGTAAACATTAAAATGTACCTAAAATTTGTTTACCCATTGTCCTGTGCATGAATACCAATGCTGGATGCTCATTATAAACAAAGCACTGCACTAGATACAGCAGAAAAGTATAAAAATAAATATAAGACATCTGCATGTGTTATGGTCGAGGAAATTAAAGAGAGAGAGAAAAAAAGATAAATATAAGACATGAACAAATGTCACCCCAAACCTACACCTGACAGGCACGCAAGGGCCCGGAGTGCCTGTGTGTGTCAGCAGTTGTACCGTCCACTTTCATTTTGGCTGCCTCATTTCATTTTCATACCAATTCTGGGAAGTAAGTATCATTCTCATTTTATAGATGAGGAAGCCCGAAGAAGTTAACTTGCCTAAAATTACACAACTACCAAGTAACAAAGCCAGGAGTATAACATCTGAGATATCAAGTCTGACTCCAAAGTCCATGTCCCCACTATATCACCATATTTTAGAAGTCATAAAAACATGAATACAGCAAAATTTCACTTACTCAACACTCTTGAAGATGAGTCATGCTGAACAGATGAGTAAGTGAAAGGCCATCCTCTAGGAAATATTGTTCAAAATCTTCCAAGGTCAGAACAGAGAAGATTCCAGAAGCCTCTAGAGAGCATTTTCCTTTCTGTGCTTCTTTCCCTCCTGGGTTTCTGGGATTTGAAACCTGGCACACCTGGTCTCTGGGTGAGACATTCTCCTTGAAAGCTCCTACAGCAGACGGCCAAAGATCCCTCTTTTCCTTTTTGCTCCCCCAAAGCACAAATGAAATAGACTGACAACTCAACTGTTTCTAGTGCTGGTTATATTTTGTGTATTTCTTGTTTTGTTCTTTCGTATGTACTAAAATTATTTCTAAGTTATCAAAGTACGGCTTTCTGATATCAGATTGGGTACCCACCCAATCCTGTATCTTAAAACACTCCCCCTGGGACAGAGAGGGTGTTAAAGACTTGGCAGGTGTGTTTCCCATCTTATTAGTCAGTGTTTGCTACCTCCTGGTCAGGCAGCTTTCATTATTTATACTGTCCTTAGTTCTAGAAATGGATCTAATGATTCATTCCACTCCTTCCATATGTAACCTCCCTGAATTTGAGTTTCCTCATCCATATAAAAATGGAATAAAAATATCTAACTCATAAAGATCAAATGGGGAAACCATGTAGGTATAGGTATACAACACACAGTGAGCGCTAAATTTTCTTCTCCTCCCCATCTGTGCACAAATAATACAATATTTATAGCTAATAGTTGAGCACTTACTAGGCCCAGGCATTGTTCTAAGCACTTTACAGCATTAACCAATTTAATCCTCACCACAACCTTATGAGGTAGGTACAATGATCACCTTCGTTTAATAGATGAAGGTACTAAGGCACAGAGAGGACAAACAAGTTGCCTAAGTTCAAACAGCTAGGAAACAGCAGAGCTGGAACCCCATCTAGCCAGCTGGTCTCCAGAACCAACTGTTTCTAATCACCAACCCTACCCTGTGTTGAAAGTCAACTATCTACACCTGCATTCCACTCAGTTTGCCTTTCCAGTCCACATCCATCCACAACCAGGGCCTACAAGATACTAGCAAGAGACAGAATTGAGGGAACATAAAGAGCCCACAGATATATCCTATCAAATACATAGATATTTATGATTAAAGATGCAGCTACTTTATAACCTTCTATAACGTTTGAATTCTTAGAGCAGGCATGTAATACTTCCAAAATCAATAAAAAACATATGTAGATTTATTTTGGGGAGAAAAATTACCAGGCCTAGTTAAGTTTGGAAAGGAAGAAAGGATTGCATATTGCATATAGGAGGGAGTTTTTTTGTTTGTTGTTTAATGTTAAATTGCATTAAAACAACAACTTGCCAGCAAATAGTGAATATTTTCCCATGTCGTCATAACTGGTGAAGAACAACGGTTAAGAATAGACATGGGTTGAATTCCAGCAACACTACTTTGCTAGCTGTTTGAACTTTCCTTCACTTCTCTCAGTGTTTTTTCATTTATAAATGGGTATAATACCTATCACATAGGGATATTGTTAGGCCTAAGGCAACATTAAGGCTCTTGGTACAGTGGCAGATACATGACAAGCACTCAATATTTTTCTACAACATCACTTTAATGGCTGAAGAGTATCTCATTTCATGGGGATGTGCCATGATTCATTTAACCAGTCCCACAATGTTGAACATTTGGATCATATTCAGTATTATCAATAATATAAAAGCAAAAATTTTCCATACATTTATTTCTATTTCTTTAGGGTTTAATCCTATAAGTGATCTGCTGGATCAAACGATATGAGCATTGTAAACTTCTAAGACATTATCAGATTATCTACCAATATACAGTTCTACCAAGTTAAACCTCCTCTCTGTTGTATTATAGATATTTATTCAGCTTTTACCAACACTGCACATTATTTTATAGGCTAAAAAAAATCCCTCACATTCTTTATTTTACACATTTAACATTTCAACTTCTTTTGTTATATTATAAAGCTCTTAGGCTCCTTAAAGTATGAGATTGGCACAAAAATAGAAAAAAATTGGAACAGGTAAAAATTTTTAATGTAGTATATTAAAGAGGCAGCATTTTGAGTCATTTATGAGAGGATGAATTTTTCCAATGGTTTTCAACCTCCTGCACCACTCCCTGGGGGGAGGGTGGGAATGGAGGAGGTGCTGGCTGGTTGGGAGGGCTCTTGTTCTTCCCTACTTCTACATCTACTTGTTTTACATATTGACTTTACTGGTAAGCTTTGATCTGAAGGGTTCTGTACCTGAAAACAAAAACAAAAACACATTTAGTGCAAGGTTTGGGGACAACAGGTATTTTGCAATAAATAAATAGATAAATAAGTTGAATCTATCCCTTACATCACATACAAAAATATACTTCAACTGGGTTAAAATATAAAATGGAAAAAACCCCACATAAATTATAAGAAAATATGAACAAGCATTAACTGATCTTGGGGATGAAGAAGATCTTTTCAAGCACAGTTATAAAAGCAAAAAGTATAACATGAGGCACTATTTGTCTATATTAGTTTTCCTAAAGTGTGGGAGTCTGATATAGGTTCAAAATGGTTTCATAGCCAAAAAAGTGTGGAAATAATACATATCAATAATAGTGCAAAGAGGTGGTGTAAGGCAGTGTGTAGGGCAGTGGTCCCCAACCTTTTTGCCACCAGGGACTAGTTTCATGGAAGACAATTTTTCCATGGGGGGGGGGTGATTTCAGGATGATTCAAGTGCACTGTATTTATTGTGTACTTTATTATTATTACATTGTAATATATAATGAAATAATTATACAACTCACCATAATGCAGAATCGGTGGGAGCCCTGAGCTTGTTTTCCTGCAACTAAATGGTCCCATCTGGGGGTGATGGGAAACACTGACCTGACAGGAGGCAGAGCTCAGGCAGTAATGTGAGTGATGGGGAGTGGCTGTAAATACAGATGAAGCTTAGGTCACTTGCCTGCCACTCACCTCCTGCTGTGTGGCCCAGTTCTGAACAGGCCACGGACTGGTACTGGTCCAAGGCTTGGAGGTTGGGGACTGTAGGGCTTAGGACACTAACTAACATCCCTATCACCCCTACTAGCATCTCCAGATCATCACAAAACACACACTCTAGATCAAACAATGTGCAGGAAGACATATCCTAGTGTCTTATGCCCCAAACAGACTCTTAACACTAAGCCCTCCTCCCTAGACATTTTGGAGCCATTGCAGATGCTCTCTGGAAAGTCACAATGTCATCAGCATAGAAAGGCACTGAGTAGTTCTACAGTAGAAGAAGCACAAAACTAATTTACCCCACATTTGACTACAGAACACTTCCCTCAACATGATATCTATTAATATCCATAGAATTCATGGAACACACCCAGCCAAATGCCAGGCTATGTAGAAATTAATATTTGAACATGAAAATCATATGTGAGAGGTGTCCTTGGGAAGGATATACTGTCCATTTATTGCTATTTTACCAATGCTCAATTTGAGGCACTCTCTGATGTGATCTACTGACACCTAGTGCTGATGCCTTAATTTAGTACACACACTTACTACTAATAAACTGATGCCCACTTAAATAAAACCCCTGCTTGCAGACTGCCTTGGATCTAAATTCTTACACATCATCATTATGATGTACTTGCATCTTGAAATAATAGGAAAGGATTTATGTAAATGATTCACAAGGTAAAAAAAAAAAGTATGCAGGCTTGTACTTTTTTTTGTTCTTCTCTCACCTATTAAAACATGTCTTCTGCAACTATAGGTATAAAAAATGTGTCAGGTATTTCTTGTTCTGATTTTTATGTCATACTCATGAAAGGAACTGAATTAGACTGTGTTTAGGAGACCGAGTTAAATGATTCAGAGAGTGGAATCGGATCCTTCTACAAAAACCCAAGATTGTTACTAGAATGAAGATAAAACAAGTGTTTCATTTAAGTGAACTCTTATATTTTATTTTCTTCCACCCTAAAAGTATCCTTCACTTTCTATATAAAGGGAAGAGAAAGAGAAGGGAAAGGCAAAGGTAATACAACTGCAGTGATAAGCATTCTCCTGCCCCAACAACACTGGTTATAGTCTTGCCATTTAAAATTAATGTCAATTTGAGGCCGGGCGTGGTGGCTCATGCCTGTAATCCTAGCACTCTGGGAGGCTGAGGCAGGTGGATCACTCAAGGTCAGAAGTTCAAAACCAGCCTGATCGAGACCCCATCTCTACTAAAAATAGAAAGAAATAAATTGACCAACTAAAAATATATATACAAAAAAATTAGCCGAGCATGGTGGCACATGCCTGTAGTCCCAGCTACTTGGGAGGCTGAGGCAGGAGGATCGCTTGAACCCAGGAGATTTAGGTTGCTGTGAGCTAGGCTGACGCCACAGCACTCACTCTAGTCTGGGCAACAAAGTGAGACTCTGTCTCAAAAAAAAAAATGTCAATTTGAATTATAAAATGTTACGTTGATGAGCATTAAGATTCAACTTCTGGCTGGGCATGGTGGCTCACACCTGTAATCTTAGCACTCTCAGAGGCCAAGACCAGAGGATCACTTGATCTCAGCCTGAGAAAGAGCAAGACCCTGTCTCTACTAAAAATGGAAAATTAGCTGGGCATTGTAGCAACTGCTTGTAGTCCCAGCTACTCCGGAGGCTGAGGCAGGAGGATGGCTGAGCTATTGGGCTATAATGACACCTCTGCACTCTAGCCAGGGCAACAGAGTGAGACTGTCTCAAAAAAAAAAAAAGAAAGATTCAACTTCTGATCTACTTCTGTATTAAATGTCTCTATGTTTAATAATGTCATAATACCTGTTTGCATATACGCTGTATTATTAACTTTCAGGTTTTTGTTGGTAGTTTGAGATAATCATATTTTAATAAAAATTCTGATGCTAAATAAAAAACTCTTGAATGCCAATTT
The DNA here is from genome assembly GCA_008750895.1 of Mirza zaza. Taxonomy (NCBI): domain Eukaryota; kingdom Metazoa; phylum Chordata; class Mammalia; order Primates; family Cheirogaleidae; genus Mirza; species Mirza zaza. The sequence goes on along the minus strand of VSMD01115283.1, from coordinate 2,733 downwards.
TATTTGAGTGTCACTTGACATCTTTGTTAAACAGTCTTATTTACTTTACAGTTAGTATTTTTGAGTATTTAATGTCTGAATTAAATTACATCTAATCTAATTATTGCTAGGAACCAGAAAATAATTCCTCATTGTGGATTTACTACTCACAATGACTAACTTGTTTCAAATATAAATATATTCATATAAATGTGTGTATATTTTGTGCAATTTCTTTTTAACAAGAATGTGGCACTGATAGTTACAGTGCTGAGTTTGCCACGTCTAGGCTACAGTGTGACATGTAATAACTCTCCCACCTCTTTTCTCTATCAAAATGATCGTGAAATCTTTTAAGTTTTGTCACGATGTCCTTTGGCTTTCAACTGATACAAACAAAATCCCAAACTCAGTGTAAACTCAGGCACTCAAAAATTCATGTTTTAAGATGATCATCTGGAAAATCATATTACTTTGTTTTAGATTCTCATCAAAATGACAACACAAAATTTTAGAAGCTATAGAGAATTGGTAGATTCTCTGGGAACATATGCTTGGATCTCAGGCTGAAACACAGTGCCACGGGTGATAGCAGTTCATTCATTCAGCAATACTTATTGAGGTTACTATGTGCCTGGCACAGCGAATCCAATAATCAACAAACTGCCTGCCCTTATGAACAGCCTTACTTACAGTCTAGTGGGCAAGGAGGACAATAGACAAATAATTTTATAATTTCAGATAATGATCAGTGGTGTAAAAGAAAATGACTGGGATAAGGGAATGGAGAAAAGAATGCAGGTGCTGTTTTAGAGAGGCTGATTAGGAAAGGCATCTCACTGAAGCTGAGATTTGAGCAGATGCCTAAGTGCAAAGCTCCTGAGAAGGAAATGTACTTGGAGTGTGTGAGGACCAACAAGCAGACCAGCGTGGCTGAAGTGCATGAGGCAGGGAAATAATGTCAGAGAGTAGCCAGAGGCCAGACTGCACAGGGTCCTATATGTTACGGCGATGACTCTGGTCTTTAGAAAATAAATGGGACTGCAGGAGACATACTTTAGACAGGCTGAAGGTGGGATGCCTAGCTCTAGTAAAGTCCCTCTACTTTTAAAAATCAACTTTACTGAGATATAATTTACATATAACAAAATGTACCTATTTTAAGAGTATAATCTGATAGGTTTTTGCAAATATTATAAATCCATGTCATCACCATAATCTATATAAAGAATATTTCCATCATTCCAGAAAGTTCTCTGTTAACTTTTGCAGTCAGTTTCCATCCTCCAACCCACATCATAGCCAGGAATTCAATTGGGATTTTGGGACGAATTGTTTTTAATGTGGACTTTGAGGACCTAGATTTGTGCTGTCTAATACTGTCATTACACTAGCCACATGTGGCTAAATTTAATAAAAATGAAATAAAATTAATCCTCAGTTGCACTAGCCACATTCAAGTGCCTAACAGCCACATGTGACTAGTAGCTGCCATAGTAAACAGCAAAGGCATAGAACATTTCCATCACTGCAGACAGTTCTATTGAGTAGTTGTGAGATGTTACCATGGTGGAATGCAACCTTTAGCCCAGCAACCTGGTAGCTGAGTAAGCCATACAAGTCACATTACCTAGCTTTATGGTACTACCTGTGTTTATTACCTTTATCACCAAGTAATTAAAGTCCCGTGAGGGAAGAGTTTTGTTCCATGTTTGCACGAGGGTGTTGAAGGGGGAGGAGTGTCCACTGGGACAGCATAACAACAGCAATAGTAATTACTGAGATGTTCACTGCATAGAAATTCTTCCATTACTAAGTTCAAAGGATTTCCTATTTTTATTAATGGAAATATTGATTTCCTTTAAAACTCACAGATGTGTATGTATGGTGGCTCGAGCATGTAATCCTAGCACTTTGGGAGGCTAAGGCAAGAGGATCACTTGAGGCCAGGAGTTCGAGACTAGCCTAAGCAACATACTGCAATCTCGTCTATATATAAATAAAAAATTAGCCAGGCGTGGTTGTGCACCCCTGTTATTCCAGCTACTCCGAAGGCTGAGGCAGCATTGCTTGAGCCCAGGAGTTTGAGGTTACAGTGAGCTTATGATCATGCCACTGTACTTCAGCCTGGCAGCAGAGTGAGACCTTGTCTCCAAAAAACAAAACAAAACATAACGACCACAACTCATAAGGTATGATTTTGTTTTATGTAAAATTAAACCACAAAATTAACATTTATGAACTCTAGTAGTGGGAACATGGGTATTTTTTATATAATTTTTCTGTATACTTTTGAATGTTTGAAACATTTTAAGAGGAAAAAGTAGGCTTTCATTTAAAACACTGAACAATTAGTATTTAATGATATCAAGATTGGGCCAGGCGCGGTGGCTCAAGCCTGTAATCCTAGCTCTCTGGGAGGCCGAGGTGGGCGGATCCTTTGAGCTCAGGAGTTCGAGACCAGCCTGAGCAAGAGTGAGACCCCATCTCTACTATAAATACAAAGAAATTAATTGGCCAACTAATATATAGAGAAAAAATGAGCCGGGCATGGTGGCACATGCCTGTAGTCCCAGCTACTCGGGAGGCTGAGGCAGCAGGATTGCTTGAGCCCAGGAGTTTGAGGTTGCTGTGAGCTAGGCTGATGCCATGGCACTCACTCTAGCCTGGGCAACAAAGTGAGACTCTGTCTCAAAAAAAAACATTGTTCATGATGTGGTTAAACAATTAAGGTTAAAAACAATATGTACAGGC